>RPOG01001401.1:0-153345 GCA_008086565.1 Thalassoma bifasciatum | reverse complement strand
AGACGATAAGATATTTTTTTTATTATTTTGAAAGTTGGGCGCAGAGGTACGGAAGAGGATTAGGGCCACTGAGAAAAAAAAAAGTCCAAAAATAAAAAAAAGTCAGAATTCTGAGAAAAAAGTCAGAATTCTGACTTCTGACTTTTTTCTCAGAATTCTGACTTTTTTCTCAAAATTGTGTTTTTTGTTTTTTTTTTTTATTTTTTTTTTCTCAGTGGCCCTAATCCTCTTCCGTAGAATTCTGACTTTTTTCTCAGAATTCTGACTTTTTTCTCAGAATTCTGACTTTTTTTTTTTTTGGATTTTTTTTTTTTGTCAGTGGCCCTAATCCTCTTCCGTACAGAGGAGACTACGGGTTCTTTTAGGAACAATTTGAACTACGTTATAAGGGATTTTTTAAAAGTCAAGGTAGTTTTCAAGACTGCATATTGCGAGTGAATTTATTTCCAGTCCCAGCGTGCGGCTGTGACTGGTTTTGAACGAACGCTTTAAAGCAGCAGCCGCTCTAATATCTTCCTGGTCCTGTACCTGTGAACTACTTTCACCTCTGCTCGTTGAGGATGGTGACTGCAGAATGATACACGCTTTCACGTCAGAGTCGCCAAACAATAGAAAAGTCGCCTATGACACCAGAAAAAGTCGCCAGATTTGTCGCTAGTTGCTTTTGACATAAAAAAGTCGCCAAGGGGTCTAGAAAGTCGCTGAGTTGGCAACAGTGCCTGCATCCACCTGCAGGCGTCAGATGGTGCTTTAAAAGAATTATCTCGGCACTTTTTAAACTTTTGTATGAAAAATAAATCAGCAAGGAGCGTTAGTGAGAAGCCAAACACAAACAATGATTCCTGCTTTTTCCAATTAAGGTAACTTTCACCCTATCTAGAAACCGAGAGAAGGATTGTATGTGTACATTAACCTTGTCCGTCAAATTACCCACTTTCCCGATAACGCCCTCATAAGAAAAATTTGTAATAGTCTCCAAAAATATCAGTTTCATAAGAACTCAAGCCTGACAGTCTGAATAAATCAAGACAAAAGCTGTTCAGGCAAAAACAGGATGTGAAAATAGTATTTAGTAAAGTAGATACATTTTTATGGGATCTAATAGGGTATACTTGGCTTTTGGGCCAGCCCCAGTGGACACTTGAGGAACTGCAACTTTTTTTTTTTTTGGCTCGTAAGTAAAATCCAATATAATGGTGTAAAATGTGCTTTTTTAACTTCTTTGCAGCCTCTATCGAGCAGGGATTATGAAATTATGACCGACTTTGCTTCTCAAACAAGATACTTAAGCTAGTGGTTAGGTAGCTAGTAACTGGCGCGGCTTGTTCCGGAGAGTTTTAGCTAACTGTTTCCAAAATTTTGAAGCTGGAAGCTGGAGTTTGAGAGGTTAAGATGTAGCAGGAAGCTCCAGGAGAGGTCAAGCGTGATGACCTTGCGTTAGAAACGGAGGAAGATTAGCGCTGCTGAGTTCTGCTCCATTTTTTTGTTTACACAAATTATTATTTTGCGAATGAATAAATAAGAACAAGTGAAAACGTTATAACACTATCAGGGCAGTTTATTGTTTTACTTAGCATAAAAATGTGACATTGTAGTATCAGAATCAGAATACTTTATTAATCCTTTAGGGGAAATTGCTTTTTAAGTATGCAGTTACTCCCATTCAGAAAGTATTAGAAATATAAGAAAGTGCAAGTATAAGCGTAAGTGTCTTACCCAAAGAATTGAAATCCAAGCATAAAAATGTAAAATAAAATAAAAGATAGAAAAGAATGTTAAGTATGTACAGTCTACTTAAAATGTGTAGTGTATACATGATGATGTGCATGGTATGTTGTATGCACGTTATTGTTTTTTTTAACGTAAACTAAGTAGTTAATTTATGATTAGGGTTTTATTATTGAATTCCGTTAACGCCTTCTTTCTTTTAGTGAAAGTAGCTTTATTTTGTCATGCTTTGCAATTCCATAATTCTACAGTTTCATTTGTCAGAGGCTTTTGTCCAAAGCGATGTACAACAAAAGCAAGAAATTAGACGTTTTAGTGAAAAGAGTCTGTTTTAAGTTTTTTTTTGCATTTGCATGGTCTGAGGAAGTTCTAGATTTGTTTGCAGAGTAAGAAGAAATATTGATGAATCACAGATTGCTCATTTGTGAATGAGGCTCATTGTTACCGTTGCTCAGGTCTTTCTTTTCCATTTTCCTTGGTTTGATTTAAAGCCCAGAATAATGTGAACACCTGCAGCTGGAGCCGGTACAGCAGCTCTACAGCCTCACACACACACATTAATAACTTCTCCGTTCTCTCTGGTCTGCAGAGCTGCCGTGTTGGACTCCATCGGCTCATACGTGTGTTCTTGTTCCGGGTTGGTTCTGAAACGAATCCCTAAAAAGAAACCTGTGAAGCAGTACTGTGACGTTATGGATTTTGATGTTGTTATTCTTCACCAGTTTCTTGTCACAACATGAGGAAAAGGTGTCTGCATTTGGTGCTCCAACTTACTAAGCAACAGCTTTCTAGCACTGTTAGCATTTCCCTTCGAGACGTTAAAAGTTTGTTGGTAGCTGTCGGGTCTAAATCAATATAACATGATCGATCTGTTCCTTTCTGGAGCGACGTGGGCCCTTAGGAACCGAGACTATGAGGAGGGAAGTTTTCATCAGGATGCTCGAGCCTTGTTGTTTTTTGATGGGTCAAAGCTGGGACATTAAATTTATTAATCCTTTATTTCTTCCCAAAATAGACTTCAAGGTTTCCTTTATTTTCAGTTGTTGTCTAGATTAACCTATTTAAGTTGCAACCCCTAATACAGTGGTTCCCAAAGTGGGGGTCTGGACCCTTTGGGGGGTCGCGAGACATTAATAGGGGGTCGCGAAATGTCTCCCAAAATCGAAAACAATAAACAATTCCATATTTCATTCATTATTTTAAGAATCAAAGCAAAAATAGGGGTTAAAGGTCATATGAAATTATGCAAACAGAACATTTTTTATCTGTTTTTCACATTTCTTTGTTAAAGTTTGATGCATTGAACACAGCAAAGTGCACATTAGTCTGTAAATTTTTTACTGATTAGTTAAATGAAGTATCCTCGGGGGTTATTTGTTTGTTTTTGTCTGTTTTTGGATTGGTCCATTAGTGTTGTACCACAGCAGGGGGTCACCAGTCTCAAACGCTGACATTTTGGGGGTCACAGGTGGAAAAGTTTGGGAACCGCTTCCCTAATATAACATGAACTGGTGTCTGCGACCCCGCAAACAAAAGAGCAGTGCAGTTATACTGAAAAAATAAGTGAAAAATGTACTTTGAGTTCTTATTCTACTCCCTTAATGATTTTTCAATAAATCTCTGGCTTTAATTTCACATGAATATCAGTAGAGAAATCAAAAACAACTGAGGGGAACGATCATCAGATTCTTGTTTTTCTTCCTTTTTGTGACACTATGTCTCAATTCATAACTTCTAATTTTCTAAAGGTTTTTTTTTTTTTGGGGGGGGGGGGGGGATACTTTTGGATTTATTGGAAAACATATAAAAGCATCACAGTAATGTTTTAACATGATAAACAGACTGATGATATTTGCAGTTAACATGTAAACGAATTACATAAACTTTATTTTTCTTTTTAACTGAAGAAAACAACAATTGACATATACTGATTGGCACCTCATTTAGCCCACGGTTCATTTTTAAAATTTATGCCGCTGAACATGAAAAAGAATGAGCCCAAACATTTTGTCTTTCTGTGTTTTCAAGGGTTTTTTGGGGTCATTTATGGGTCTTACACTGTCAATCCACTCAAGCCTCTAAATAATGAAGTAGAAAAAAATCTCCCCATCTGAAATTCTGTTATTTAAAATTAGTTTAATTTAAAATTATTACATTTTTCTAACACTGGGGTCAGGACCCGAAGGTTGAGGAATGGCTGGTCTAGATCACAGACAAACAAACAATAAAAAACATCACAGAACAATCATAAAAGCAAAAGAATCAGTTAAATAGTTCCAGTAACAGGAACAGTGATAATTCATCAAGGTTTTAAACGCTGTAAAAGAAGCAAAGGTTATTATCTTTAGAGTTTTTTTGGAGGATATTTCACAAGTGAGGGGCATCAGAGGAAAATGATGATTTGCTGAATTCATACAACTCCAACAGGTTTGAGGTGTTAGCTGGCCAACAAGAGCTTTGAAAATATACAAAAACTAATGTTTTCAGCATGTTTATATGTTAAAACCCAATTATCTAAAACAGATAAGAACATGGCTTCCTGAATCCTTTTACAGCGTGATTTTTTTTCTGGAAAGAAAACCTACTCTCAAATTACCTACTCTCCTAACGCCCTAATTATGCAAAATTTGTAATATTCTCCAAAGAGATTAGTTTAATAAGAACTCAACCTGAGAAAACTAGAGCACCGGGCTCGTAACAAGGCAGCACAAAAGTACAAAAGAGCAAAAATCAACACTGGAAAACTATAGTTATCGCTGAAGCCAAAAGCTTCAATATCGAAGCGGCGGAGAAGCGGCGAACAAACAACGCCAGATTCAAAAGAAATCTTAAAACTTATCTTTTCAAAAAAGCATTTGGCTAGTTGGCAGTACTGGGCTCTCCATTACTACCCTAGAAATTATTCTTAAAAGGGTTTTTAATGTGTTTTTTGATCGTTTTTAATTGTGTCTTACTCTGTAGCACTTTGAGATTGTCTAAATGAAAAGTGCAATACAAATGAAATGTATTATTATTATTATTATTATTATTATTAATAAGAACTCAACCTCTGTAAAAATCAAGACAAAAGCTATTCAGGCAACAGCAGGATGTAAACACTAATTTGGCCAAGTAGATACAGTTATGTGGGATTTAATAGGCTTTACTTGGCTTTTGGACCAGCCCCAGTGGTCACTTGAGGAACTGGAAATTTTTTTTTTTTTTGCCTGTTGGTAAAATCCAATATTTTGGAGTAAAATGTGCTTCTTTTAACTTCTTTGCAGCCTCTATCTTGTAGCTTTGGGAGGAAATTATGAGTGGCTGCACTTCTCAAACAAGATACTTAATCTAGTCGTTTGTGGCGCGGCTAGTTTTGGAAAGTTTGAGCGAGCTGTTTCCAAAATTTGAAGCTCGAGCTCTTTAAAAGTGCCTGAAAAAATAAGCGCTTTGAATTGTTTTATTGTAAACAGCAGTCTTTGAAATCACCCACTTTCCCAAATTATGTCTTATTATGCAAAATTTTTAATATTCTCCAAAAAGATCGGTTTAATTAGAACTCAAGCAAATACATTCTGGATAAATCAAGACAAAAGTTATTCAGGCAAAAACAGGATGTAAACATAGTAATTAAGTCAAGTAAATACAGTAATATGGGATCTCATAGGGTTGAATGTGGTTTTCGGACCAACCCCAGTGGACACTTCAGGAACTGCATTTTTTTTTTTTTTCGCTTGCTGGTAAAATCCAATATTTTGGAGTAAAATTTGCTGTTTTAACTTCTTTACAGCCTCTATCTAGGAGCTTTGGGAGGAAATTATGAGTGGCTGCACTTCTCAAACAAGATACTTAAGCCAGTCGTTCGTGGCGCGGCTAGTTTTGGAAAGTTTGAGCGAGCTGTTTCCAAAATTGGAAGCTGGAGCTCTTTAAAAGTTGCTGAAAGGATCAAGCACTTTGACTTTTATTGTAAACAGCAGTGAGCTGCACTTTCTCTCATTTTGTGGGAAATGCTAACGGTGTCAGTCGGCTGTTGTCGGTCGGCGGGAGGACACATGCAGACACTTTTCATCGCTGTGTGACGAGTTTCTGCTGAAGGAAAACACCAGACACAGTTCGTAACGTCTCAGTGAGGCTTTTTCTGTCCTGAGAGACAAACGGCTGTGATTCTCAGAGTGAAATCCCAGCATGCAGTTTGGTATAACTGAACACTGAGATGACGCCTGAAGCCCTAAGCGTGTGTGAGTGTGTGAGTGTGTGTGTGGGAGAGACGAGGTGTGTGAGTTACACTGACTCCTTTAGTTAAAAGTGTAAAATTAAATTGTGTGAGCGTTTTTTAATTAACGCGTCTGTGGATGAATGAGGGCAGGCTTCAGTCTGCAGCCTCGTCGGCTCCCTGCTGTGTTTCTTACCTCTCTCTGCTGTGCGTGTGTGTGTGTGTGCGCTTGGTTGCGCGTGTGTGTTCTGTGTGGTGCAGGCCTGCTTGGCCTCCAGCTGATTAACGGTAAGAACGAGTCGGCGCACATCGCGGACGCCGTGGCGGTGGTGGCTCAGTCCCTGCAGGAGTTGTTCGAGAAGGAGAACATCACGGAGCCGCCGCGGGGCTGCGTGGGAAACACCAACATCTGGAGGACGGGGCCGCTCTTCAAACGGTCAGTAGCTCCACGACCTGGCCTACAGGTGAAACAACCATCTGGGCCTGAGCTGGTGAACAGATTTAAAGTCTGCTGACCCCAGTCTGTCTCTGCTTTTACTCTGCATGAAGGACAAAACACACACACGACTGCTTTTGTATCTACACATGAAGGTTTGACACTATCAGAAATATTTCATTGCACTGCAAAAACTGAAATCTAAGCAAGTCATTATGTCTTATTTTTAGTAAAATTTGTCTCACTATTCTTGATTTGAGCCACATTTACTAGACAAGGTCATAAAAATGTCTCATTTCAAGTTTTTTAAAGACAAAAATGAGGCATCAATTGCTTGTAACAAGTCAAAAAAAATCTGCCAATGGGATAAGATAAAAGATTCTTGTTTTAAGACATCTTTCTAATTTCAAGAAACTTCCCGGGCGAATTCGTCTTATCCCATTGGAAGATTTTTTTGACTTGTTACAAGCAATTTTCACCTAATTTTTGTCTTAAAAAAACTTGAAATGAGACATTTTTATAATAATAATAATAATAATAATAAATTTTATTTATAAAGCGCTTTTCAAAAACTCAAAGTCGCTTTACATTCAAAAGTTAAAAAAGAACAAACAGATAAAACAATATTTCACATGGTAAAAAATAAAAACAGTGCAGGTTAAAAACAATTTTAAAAAAAAGGAAATGGACAGAAGAAAATGAGAAAACAGGATGAGCTAGGGGTGATGAGTTTCTGTGGAGTGGAAAGCAGAGCGGAACAGGTGAGTTTTTAATCTAGTTTTGAAGGTGGTGAGGTCAGCGGAGTCCCGGATTTGTGGTGGTAATGAGTTCCAAAGAGAGGGGGCAGCAACAGAGAAGGCTCTGTCCCCCCAGGTTCGGTGCTTGGTCCTAGGGACAGTGAGGAGGTTTGCAGCTGAGGAGCGGAGGGGACGTGGAGGGGTGTAGGGGTGGAGCATGTTTGTAAGGTATGAGGGGGCCTGGTTATGGAGGGCTTTGTAGGTATGACCTGGCTTTATGACCTGTTCTGGTGAATGTGGCTCAAATTAAGAACAATAAGAAAATTTTTACTACAGATAAGACATAATGACTTGCTTAGATTTCCGTTTTTGCAGTGTGTACAGTTTGGAAATATTTAAAGCAAAGATTAGAGCTCAAATTAATCACGTTAATGTTGTATAAATTCAAAATTCTTCTTAAAGGGGGTTTTTGCATTCCCATATTGTAAACATGGATTTCAGGGATTATTCCTGGATGTTCAGACTAAATGAGCAGATTTTGGGACCTCTAAACCAGTGATTCCCAACCTGTGGTCCGTGCCCCCCTGGTGGGCCGCGAAGGTTTTGGAAGTGGGCCGCCAAATCATTTCTGTAAAGTATAATTTTCATGTGTGTCTGTGTGTGGGGATGAAATTACATAAAGATAAAAACAGAGTCATGTTTTAAATGTGAAGAAAAAGCAGGAAAAATGTAGAATAGGGTTTTTTTTTTTTTTTTGCCAAATTGAGTCCAATCAAATGGTTGATTTTCAGAAAATTTTCAAGGAGTTGATAAACTTTTCTCTTCTTTTACACTCTATTAATAAATGTTATTAGTTATGAAACCTGAAAATCTGACAGTTCCGCCAGTTCTTTCAGGTTGTGGACTGGAACATATAGTTTATAAATGCCAATCGTTTTAAAGTTAATGTTATTTTCCTTTTTTGCCCCAGCAGGTTTGGTATCCTGAGGGTTAAACATGTTAAAATATTCATGTATATATACAAAAAAGTGCCCCAAAAAGGCATTATATGGCTATAAAGACTTGCTACGATTTCCGTTTTTGCAGTGTGTAGTTGCCTCTGTGTTTGTTTGGGTTGCAGAAGAACGACAGTGTCTGTCACTTTGCGGTTTGTTTTCAGGAAGAGACACAACAGAGACTTGCAACTTTGCTCTATTTTATTTATATTTATGCATTTTTGAAGATTGGTTTTGACAAAAAGTGTCAGGAGAGGAGAGTAGGGAAGACGTGTGTCAAAGGGCTGAGGCTTGAGAGGTGTGAGAAATGTCGTAGAGGGCTACAGTAACTTTACCCGCTCAGCTAAACCTGCAGCGGCTGTTGTCAGAAGGTGAGTTCTTCGATCTCTGACGTGGCCTCTTTGGTCTGAATCCTGCATCACAACAGGCCAAACGACTCCAAATCACTTCCACCCAGACCCAAGAATCTGAGCGGACAGTTTGTGGAGGCCGTGAAGGAAATGTTGTGTGACTTCTGTGCATTCAGCAGTTTATCCATTTCGAGTTTCTGATCCTCAGCGTGGAGTCATTTCCTCCTCCTTCAGCGGGAGGATCAGAGCCGGAGACGCTTCACTGATCTGATCTGTTCTCCTCTCGAAGTTATTCTGACACAACTGGGATAATGAACCTCTCTGTCACTGCCGCTCTTCTCTGCGTGACCCAAATAGACAATCAAGTCCAGTTAAATCACTTTTATGTGCGTGGTGTGGTCGACGATTACGGACGCTCACAGAGCAGCTCTCTGATTGGCTCCTCAGGGTGTTGATGGCATCCAAATATCCTGACGGTCTGACGGGACGGATCGAGTTCAATGATGACGGCGACCGGCGCTTTGCTACCTACAGCATCCTGAACTACCAACAGAAGCCAGGTCGCCTCATCCAGGTCGGAGTCTTCAACGGGTCACAGGTACGGAGACGTCACTCAAGGATTTCATTATTTATCTTATTGTTTTGTAATAAAACTCTGAGCTGCAAAGTAAACAGAAGGAGGAGGAGAATCCTCAAACTATTGTGTCATACGTGAAAGACCCCCAGACGGTTTTATTGCAGACTAAATTCCTATTATGAACCTGTGTGTCCTTCAAAATAAGGGTATGGTGTAAAACTAACATCACACCACAAAACTACGACCAACAACATACAGTTGCAAATAAAGGTTAGATTAAGTCATCCCCATTTTTAGTTCATGTTATTTTCAAATTTTATTTGAGCTTCATGGTTGTAATTTTAGAAATCTATTGAGACAGTTGGCAGATTTTTTTTAACTTGTTACAAGCAATTGATGCCTCATTTTTGTCTTCAAAAAACTTGAAATAAGACATTTTTGACCCTGTCTAGTAAATGTGGCTCAAATCAAGAAAAGTAAGATAAATTTTGCTAAAAATAAAACATAATGACTTGCTTAGATTTCAGTTTTTGCAGTGCAATGAAATATTTCTGATAGTGTCAAACGTATACAAACGTCAAGTAACAAACCAAAAATTAAACTCTGAGCTGCAAAGTAAACAGAAGGAGGAGGAGAATCCTCAAATTATTGTGTCAAACGTGAAAGACCCCCAGACGATTTAATTGAAGACTAAATTCCTGTTTACTTGGACACACAGGAAGTTTTATTCCCATACCACATTTTGATTGTAGTGTGGTGTTTTAATGCTGGTTGTTGTATGTCAACGTTTATTTTCAATCTAATTCAGTAGGGGTAAAAATCAAGTACAATAAAAGTTTAAAATAAACTCGAAGTACCAACATTAAAATCTTTAGATAACTCTGTCTTGGCAGATTTTTTTTAACTTGTTACAAGCAATTGATGCCTCATTTTTGTCTTCAAAAAATTGAAATAAGACATTTGTATGACCCTGTCTAGTAAATGTGGCTCAAATCAAGAATAGTAAGACAAATTTGACTAAAAATAAGACGTAATGACTTGCTTGGATTTCAGTTTTTGCAGTGTGACAATTTATACCCGATGGTCACAATATAGTCATTTTATACATCCACGTGCAACAACCAGCCATATATGGAGTATATTTGATATATCCCCTGGCTTTGATACAGATTTTGTTATAAATCACAACCTGTTTTTACAATTTAACACGCTGCAAGAAAAGTGTGCGAAACCTTTTGGAGTGAGCTGGATTTCTGCGAAAATTGGTGTTAAATTATATTCGACAAACACAGTCTGCTTTAACTAATACCACACTAATAATGATGTATTTTCATGTTTTATTGAACATGGAGGAGACTCTACTGTCCTCTCTTCACAGGAACCATTGACAAACAGTTTTACTTTACAGGAAACAGAAGTGGACGGTGAAGCGCTGCCCTCATTGGTTAGTTTGTTTGAGTTGTTGTGGTCACACCTGGTTATGCGCTTGGTTGCACCTGACCCACCTGGTTGAACACGTCTGTCACAGTCCGTCACATTTAGAAGGTTAAATCCATCCTGGTGAGGTTATTTCCAGGAAGGGAGTCTCTGAGTAAACCAGGTTGCATCATGGGAAATGTAGGATTCTGTGTTTCTAGGCTCAAAGTCAGAGTAGCTGCACATACGCCGCACGGATTTAGATCGTTATGGTTTCAACAACTTTATATTCGAGACTCACTGAAGCACGACGTAGTCTGGAGTGTGTTGAGTTTATAAAAGTGACCTGATTGAAGCATCGTTCACTGGTTTGTTCAGCAGCTGAGTGTGTGCTTGTCTGTCCCCGGCCTTTTTAACTATTGATGCACAGATGAAGAATTGATGCTGTCATTTAGTCAGCTTGTCACAGTGAGACCTGTCTGGAACAACATGACAACTTGCATGACTCTGTGTGTGTGTGTGTGTGTGTGTGTGTTTCAGGTGGTGATGAACCCTCAGAGGAAGATCATTTGGCCCGGAGGAGAGACAGAGAAACCAGTTGGATACCAGATGTCCACAAGACTGAAGGTAGCGTGTCTGCTGCTGTAAAGGTGCTTTAAGTGCAAGTCCTTGAAAATACGTTGGTAAAAGCATCAGGATAGAAATCTGCAACAAGCTGCAATTACAAATCCAGGTTCTGGAGAAAGAAACTGGTCCAGAGAACAAGAAAAAAACACCACAGAGTTTCAACAACCCCACGTTGTTGGACTTAGGCCCCATCCACACGAAGACAAAACGAGGTCATAAGTTTTTTGCCGAATCTGCGTATCATCCATACGAAGACGGCGTTTTGTGGGTCTGTAAACGATCATTTCTGAAACCAGGTTCCAAAGTGGGAAGATTTAGAAACGCCGTATACGTGGCTCTGTGTAAACTGGCTCTCCGCAACTTTTCAGATACGCTGACGTCATATTTTCACATCGTCACTAATACGCATGCGCCACAAGCGTCACTATGGCAACAACAACAACAACAATGGCGGCGTCCTATGTAGCGTATGTGTTGATGAAGCTGGTGACCCTGCTCTCCCTTTAGCAGCTAAATCTCCTTCTTCTCAACCACCACAGAGTTGAACACACACACAACTTTTACCAAAAGTGTTCATGCCATTGACTGTATATAGAATGGACAGCGTGGCTCCGCCTGTCACTGTTCTACGTTTTTGAAGCCAAAAAACCCCGTTTCTCTAGCCACCATTGTGCAGCCAGAGTCTGCACAGTAGAGAATTTACGGTGGAGCCGCGTAAAAAAGAGAAATAAAAATATTTATTTCTTCTTCTTCAGAAGGTTTAGTCTCCTTTTGGCTCTTTCCCGAAGTTTCTTATATCCCCGGTAAAAACTACTCACGAACGGCAGCTGTCAACTATCGTAAAACGAAACTTATATCACGGTTTTTAACGTCCAATAACTAATGAGAAACTAACTTCTCAGGAAAAAAAACACATGAACACCATGCAGCCAAATGACATCATCATACTACCTTAGCGTAAGGATGAGAGAAACGTTTCTACGTGGTATCGTAATTTTTTAAAGTTTTCCCGGCTCATATCAGGAATATATGGGGAGGCGGGGCTTATGACCTAAGATTAAAGTCAAAATTATGTGAAATAAATAGAAAAAAAAAATTAAAAGAAGATTTTTAGATCGTCGAATTTTGACTTTTCTCAAAACCCAGTCTAACGCCAGTTCTTATTTCTTAACCAGACTTTTTAAATTGTATTTTTAGTTATAAAAACTGGAGAACAAAAAGAGCTTTATTTGACTCTTAACTTTAAAAAATAATATAGTGCTAAATATTATTAATTGTGTCAAGTTAAATTAAAAAAAAAAGGAAACAATTAAAAACAAAGTTCAACAATCTCAAGGAAAAAAGGATTTTTTCCAACAGCCTCACACTCAAAGACAGGTGTGTGTGAAACAGCTGATATAACAGATCCTGGGTCAGTGAGGAGCGAATAAAAATGACAGCTTTAACGATCACATATTCATAAAATCATTCAGCCCTAGTCCACACTCTTCAAAGCTACAGCCAGTTTCTAAACCTGTGTTTTTGTGCAGATTGTGACGATTCATCAGGAGCCGTTTGTTTATGTAAAGCCAACAAAAACTGATGGGACGTGTAAAGAAGAGTATACGGTCAACGGAGTCTTAATCAAGAAGGTTATCTGTACTGGACCCAATGGGACCATCCCAGGTAAACACACACACACACACACACACACACACACACGCACAAATGTCTTTCTTTCACCTCTTGAGAATTTCCATGAACAGAAACTGATGTTAATGGTTTTTATCTTTGTCTCCAGGTCAGCCCATCGTCCCTCAGTGTTGCTACGGCTTCTGCATCGACCTGCTCATCAAACTGGCGATGAGCATGAACTTCACCTACGAGGTTCACCTAGTGGCTGATGGGAAATTTGGCACGCAGGAGAGAGTGAGTATCTTTTACCTGATTAGGGCCAGTGTCAGCGAAGGCCCTCTTGAAACCTTAAGGATTATTATTGTTTGTGACTTTTGCTTCAACTTTGAGCTACAAGCCTGAAATTTTGTGGACATAACGACCATGTCTCAACGTACAAAACTCTCTTACAATCATCCTGAATTCCCAACAGAGAGTTTGTAAACTTCCCCTAAATGTCGGATTGTGATGATTTTTAGGGTTAGTATTTGAACGAAGTTGTCCCACAGTTTTTTCTGATTATTTTCAACTTTCTCATAAGTATACTAGACTTATATGAAGATTAAAAGTGATGGATTATTATATATGAGTTATTATCTTGCTTAGACCTTCAAAAAAAATAAAATTTTTGGAAAACTTTGAATTGAAAGTTTAGAAATTTTTACGCCAAAGTTGAAATTTTTGCACGAGCAGGGTTTGTATTTCAACAAACTAGTCCTACAGTTTTTTTTCTGATCATCTTCATGTGGGTCAATGACAAAAAGAGGGTCCAAAAACATATTTTTAAAGTTTTTTGAAAATGGATAAAAACATATTTCTGAGAGAAGAATTATGTTTTCTAACAGATTTCAGTAGTTGACCAACATTTCAAAGTTTTTAGGTTCATTATTTTTTTGTATTTTTAATTTGAGCACCCAAAAATGTCAGGTGGCGCAACCAAATATATGAAAATATATTTGTATGTTCCTGTTAGTTTTTCTGTGTGAAATTATTGGCAAGTATCTCTCAAGTGTCTGTAGTGACTCATACATTTTCATTTTGTGTGTTTCATTTCTTTTATTTGTGAATAAGATAAATAATTTGATGTTAAAATAACATTTCACATTATTACATTGGTTGTACCACCTGACATGGAAATTGTTCCAGTCACCAATGAAGTGAAAAAACCTTTTTTATCAGTATTTCAGAGAAATCTACAAACTTTTCCACTTGGTCACAAATGTCATTTGGGCTCCTCTGGCTGATGCAGTTTCCTNAAATAATGCCACTGTATTTTTAATTTCCATTTACAATAACTGACATTCAATTTTTAGAGTTTAATTACTGTGGATACTTGTCAGGACGGTTGCACCACCTGACATTTTGGGGGTTTGAGGAACCAAAACACAAAAAAACATGTTATATTTTAATAGTTTAAAGATGTGTTCAAATAACACAGGTTTCATAGAATAAAGAAATACATGTGATGAAATACTCAATTCATGATGGAAGGAAATATTACACTCGGACACAAAAAAGGGGACGTCACGTCATTGACCCATATATATATGTGTGTAAACTACACACATCAATAACGAAGACTCATCAAAGGATTATTACAATCTCAAATGCCCATGGAAATTGACAAATTTTTGGTAAAAATTAACCCCTTATTTCTCTCATGCACTATGTTGGATCTGGATCAAAGTGCAACTTTCTTCAAGGCAAGAATAACAAGAGCATATGCGACAGCTGCAACTTGCTCTGATAGCCCATTTATCACCGTTTGTGTTTTTAATTCAGAGTGTGAAGTTTTCTTCTGTTCATAGGGAGCCGTCTGTAACCCTCGAGCTCCACCAGCCTCGTGACATTTCCACTTTTACCATCACGTCTCTCCAAACAGACATTCTTCCCTCCAGGTTTTGCCTCAGACTGTTGTGTCTGTTTGTCTCTCTGGCTTTTTGCGGAAAATATTAAAGTGTAAATTCAAATCCGGGCTGTATTTAAATATTTAAAGTTTCAATATGAACAAAAAGTTATGAAAGTGCTCCGGCAGATTTCATCAACCAAACCGACTAAAACACCTCTAAAGATGTGAAAAAAGGCCGAGAGGCTCAGAATGTTTTTCTGAGATCCTACAACTCGGGACCTTCTTGTTTAAAGAGGGGCTGTGTGGTTTCTCAAAGTAGCTTTACATAATTTAAAGCCAAAAACAAACTTTTACTCCTTGTCTTGCGGGCCTGCATGACAGTTGCTTATTTGTTATTCTTTTTCTTTTCTCTACCGCTCTTCACACTGGCACAGAAGTAAGGCTGTGGGTTTGGATCTTTCCAGTATCGAAAAACTCACTGGGACTTTTTGTTTGTTACTTTGCGTGTAAAAAATTCTAAGATCGTACTCTGGAAGTTCACATTCTCCTCTTTCAGGATGTGTTTTAATTTTTTTCTCTTGCCCAAATGCTTGAAGAGTATTATCTTATCACCTCAGAGCTCGTCTTTTCTTCTTTAAGGAGCTGTTTGAGTTTTCACATGAGCCTAAATAGAAGTAACCTCACAGAGCAGATGGTTCTGCCTGATTCATTTTCTGAAATCCTGCAGATCCACCTTACTAAGATCTAATCTCAACCGATTCCACTCGGCAGAGGTGTCGACCCAATCAGAGAAAAGAGGCGGGAGTTGTGGACGTGACGTCAGCGGGAAGCGTCTTAATGTTTGAAAACAACGGCGGGGTGTGAAGCAGCGACATCTGCAGTTTTATCAGAAATGGACTGTTTTGTTGTTGTTTTTTACCGTTTATGGTGCTTTACAAAGCTACGACTGTTATGGCGCTTTTCCACGATACAATTCCAGCTCTACTCTACTCGACTCTACACGATTTGGTTTCCTTTTCCACTCGCCCGACTACAGACTCACGGTGGGCGTGGATCTTGCACAGAAGTGCGTGCATGTCATGTAAAACGAGACACAAGCATAATTTTGTACTAACATATGTGCCACCGTGGTCTTTAAAGGACAAAACAAAGCTTTATAAAGATTTCATTAAAGTAAAACAGCAGCTCAATGTCGGTCGTCATGACAACGGAGGTAAACAACAGCCTCGTGCTGCTGCACGCGGAGGAAAACGAAGGAGCTGCTTCCTGACATCAACTCTTCCCTGGATCCAGTGAGATCACTTTAATTTTTGATTTTTGGGCCTGGTATAGCAGAGATTTTTTGTTGATCAATCATTCTTCTTTGAACTGGTTTTCCTTTTTGGTTCCCTGTGGATTAATGGACTGATTGGTGCTTAAAGACTCTCGTGGCAGACAGATCGCTCCTGCACCGACCAACTTCTTTTTGGTTTAAAAAGGACTTTTAACTTCTTTAGGAATCATGAAGGAGCATTTTAGGGCTGTATTTTGTCTTCATTCAGTCTGGTTCTGTGCCGTCAGGTTTAAATGTCATTAAAAACCCGTCGCTGACTTATTCCTTTGCCTCTTGTAAGTGATTTGTTCAGAGTCAGAAGCTGCAGAGACGACATTCTCTGACCAATGAGTGACCGGCAGTCCGTCCACGTCACCTTTTAGTATCAGCTTTACTCGCTTAGAACCAGGGTAGAGTAGATACTAAAAAACTGGCGTCTGACGCGTAGTACCGCGCTAATGGAAACGCAACACAAACCGAGTAGAGGCGAGTAGAGTAGGGCCAAGGCGAGTCAGTGGAAAAGGGCCATTAGCCGTTCTATTAGCTACGATCAGGAACAGTGAGCATGCGCTGCCACTGACGCTGAGCCACGGAGGAGGAGACGAGTTTGGATGCTGTTTGTAAACAGTAAAACAAAACCTATCGAAAATTTCTGCATACTTCACCTTTAAGGCATCCCACTCCACGAACCCCCTCCTCTCTGATTGGCCAGCTTTCAGAGGCCTGTTTGACACAATTGGTAATTTCTACAACATATACATATGTATAGGTTGGAAAATCTGCATAAACATATATTTAGATTGCCAATAATTTAGATTGATAAACGTCAAGAAGGTAATTTCTTCAGCTCGGAATTTGTTCCAGTTTTATGAAGGAGAAATCCTTCCTCTCTGTCTGGTTGTGACTTTCTTCTCTGCAGCTGTTTATCTCCATCAAACAGTGAACTTGTTTTCACTCAGCAGCAGCAGCAGGAAGAGGAGGAGGAAGAGGAAGAGGAAGAGGAGGAGGAAGAGGAAGAGGAGGAGGAGGAGGAAGAGGAGGAGGATGGGAACGAGCCGCGCTGCATCTTTTTCCTCTGGATGATTTTCTGGAATGTGATTAAAACTTGGCCAATGTTTCGCGTTCGCTGTGACTCTCTCTCTCTCTCTTTCTCTCTCTCTCCTCCCGTCTCTCTGACCTGTTTACTGATTCAACACCAGTACGGCGCCGAGCCCTGTTGCCATGGCGACCACCGCTCCCGTCCCTGGTTCTGACCTTGCCGAAGCTGAGAGACGTTTAGTCATTAACCGCCTCCCTCTCTCTCTCTCTCCCTCTCTCTCTCTCTCTCTCTCTCTCTGTCCTTCGCTGTTCTCTTTGAGACACCACGAATGACACCTCCTCTCCTCCGTCACCTCCTCCATCACCTTCGCTGCTTCCTCCTCTTCCTCTTCATCTCCCTGCACTGATTTATTTATAGCTGGAAACTGCTTCATTTTTCCCGGAAGATAAAAGATTCTCTGATGAAATTGAATCACTCAGAGGAAAATCAAATACTGTAAAATATAAGAATCCATCAGTGCCGCCTTTCTTCTGTCCAGGAAACTTTTTTTTTTTTCTGTCTTTTCTCATCAAAGCTCCTGTGAAGAGTTTTTGGCTGGAGGCTGAAGTTTTCACAGATGCTTCTTTGTTGCTGCCACTAAAGCGAACGAGGACGATCACAAAGACGATTGATGAATTCTATAAATTAACTTCGTGCTCGTCACAGCGGCTGCGTGTCGCTGTCAGACGAGGCTTTAACAGCTTCCTGCAGAAAAAAACCTGAAGATTTAACGTGTGAGACGACAATAATAAGTCATATTTTTAACCAAATTGATTAAAATAAACTTGAGTGAACAAAGTTGTGAAGTTATGAGAAAAGTTTGCATGAATAATTCAAAGCAGAACTTTGCATATAAACCAGATTTCAGTCAGTTTACTCATGTTGCAGCGAAGTTTTTTTATTACTATTTTTTTAACCAAGAGCCTCCATCTCTCAGCTAAACGACGCGCATCTACCGTCTAATGCAGAGGAAACGTGTCATATGTCATATGTGTGCAGTGAGTTTTCAAACAGACCCAACAGAGGTTCATAGATGAATATTTAGATAGTTAGAATAGATGGGTCAATGACGTCCCTTTTTTTGTGTCTGAGTGTAATATTTCCTTCCATCATGAATTGAGTATTTCATCACATGTATTTCTTTATTCTATGAAACCTGTGTTATTTGAACACATCTTTAAACTATTAAAATATAACATGTTTTTTTGTGTTTTGGTTCCTCAAACCCCCAAAATGTCAGGTGGTGCAACCGTCCTGACAAGTATCCACAGTAATTAAACTCTAAAAATTGAATGTCAGTTATTGTAAATGGAAATTAAAAATACAGTGGCATTATTTTATGCTTCAACCTTTTTAAATAAAACATTCTTTGCAAATAAAAAGAATTTTAAAGCTGTTGAGAAATGTAAAAAACTTTTGTCCCGTAATTTTCACCTTGTCAAATGTCAGGGTGGTGCAACCGTAACATTAGACTTTTATTTTAAAGTGAAGAGAATAAAACAGGAAACAGGAAACTGCATCAGCCAGAGGAGCCCAAATGACATTTGTGACCAAGTGGAAAAGTTTGTAGATTTCTCTGAAATACTGATAAAAAAGGTTTTTCACTTCATTGGTGACTGGAACAATTTCCATGTCAGGTGGAACAACCAATGTAATAATGTGAAATGTTATTTTAACATCAAATTATTTATCTTATTCACAAATAAAAGAAATGAAACACACAAAATGAAAATGTATGAGTCACTACAGACACTTGAGAGATACTTGCCAATAATTTCACACAGAAAAAATAACAGGAACATATAAATATATTTTCATATATTTGGTTGCACCACCTGACATTTTTGGGTGCTCAAATTAAAAATACTAAAAAATAATGAACCTAAAAACTTTGAAATGTTGGTCAACTACTGAAATCTGTTAGAAAACATAATTCTTCTCTCAGAAATCAGATTGGTATTATTTTGGATTAACACATGTGGACTATAGCGTTCATATTTTAACACCGTCTGTTGCAGCCCATCAAAATGACAGGTCAGCTCTTGAAATGTTTGTGGTTTCCATGGTTACCACTGATTACAGTTTTCCTTCCTCCTTCTTCACCATTTGGCAAATTGAATCTCAAGAGATTTTACTCAAGTTGTGCGCTCTTCTTATCGTAATGGAAACACCCCAAACGAACCTTCAGAAATATCGCTTTGGTTTTGTGAAAAAGTGTAAGATGCAGTTAGTGTTTGGCTGAGTTTTGGAGCAGATTTCTCTCTCTGACCTCTGCTGTGCCTCCTCTTCCTCCTGCAGGTGAACAACAGCAATAAGAAAGAGTGGAACGGCATGATGGGGGAGCTGCTGGGGGGTCTGGCCGACATGATCGTCGCCCCCCTCACCATCAACAACGAGCGTGCTCAGTACATCGAGTTCTCTAAACCGTTCAAGTATCAGGGGCTCACCATCCTGGTGAAAAAGGTGAGCGGGTGTAGAGTTAACCGCTGGACTTTCTCTGTTTTACTTCATTTTTCTGTGAGAAAAACAAAAACTCAAACTACATAAAAAGACAACATGTTAGTTTTATACCTTCCTCATATACAAAACCACTCTAACTTCTCAGAAAGTTTTAATTATTGGTCATTTTTTTGCTCTAAAGTGTCAAAACGTGGGGCGACCGTCCAGCCTCAACTTCTATTTGGACAAACAGTTTAAATCAATCAACTTAAATATATCAATTGCGTCATTTGGCGTAATTACTGATAAAATCACGAAGCATTTACACATATATTTCCATCATAATAAACAAACTAATGTTGTCTGAATATGTTCATTATCTGAAATATCATCAAGAAAACACAATTTTTAGACTTTTATTTTGAAACCAGCTCAAGGACTCAGAGTATTTCATCAACCAAACACATCTGAGGAAACAATGAAACACCTGTAAGGTTATTAAATCTCTTTTATATTTGCAAATAAACCTATTTTTTAACGAATGCAATATACTAACCACTTGTGGGTATCATCAAAACTGTGAATAATAAGTTTTTTCTGCAAATCTATAAGCCACTTCTTCTTAACCTGTTCATTTAATTACTGATACTTGCTCAACTTTAAGTAATGTGAAAGAAATATATAGATTTTGAGATAAATTAGTCGCCCCAAGTGACTTTTTTGCAAGATTGTCCTTTTAATTCAACTTTACAAACAATTAAATCTCTTTTTTATTCCTTTTTTTGCATAAATGCATGTGTCCACTATATTACAAATACATATCTTTACACTGCAATTAAGATTTAAAATCTTACTTTAAGACATGCTTTATAAAATATCTTGTTTTAATGTTTTTTTTAACTTATTTTTAGCATTTAAAACCATGTTAGATCTCAAAAAAAGCATGAACGTTTCAATTTTGTCTTAATTAGTCTGAGAATCCTAAAATGAGTGGATAACTGTTAAAACAAGTTACTTTGGTTTTCTCACATGTAATTTCATAACATCAAAACTTGTTTCTAGATTTAGCTCAACCTCAAGTTGCTTGATTTAAGAATAACAGAAAAAAAAATCATCTTTTTAAGACACAGTTTATTTAGCAAACAGAATTTTACAAACCCATGCTCAAAAATCAAGAATCATCTTAATCATACTTCTCTAATTCTAAGTAGTTTTGACTTAAAAAAGTGACAATTTTCATTCCATTTGCTAAAATTAAGAAAATAAGAAGCATGAAATTAGATTCTATTGCTCATATTCAGTATATTTCACTTAAAATTCTTCTTCAGGAAGTTTGTTTTCAAGCATTTTAATCTAAAAATGAGCATTTTCTTCTTGTTTTTAATATCTGAGATGTATCAGTCTTATTTCAAGTGAAATTATCTTGCTGCATGGACGGATAATTTCACTAGTTTTAATATATTTTTTCCATCAAATTTAGTATTTTTATCTTATATTCAGACTCCCTTTTTTGCAGTGTATTTTGCAATATATATCCTTATTATCCCAATGGTCAAATTCAAAAGTCTCGTCCCTTAATGACCTTTAAACATCATAAAGAGGAGAAAAAGTCTGTTCCCATCAGTCAGAGCTGACGTCTGGATCACGCTGCTCTGGAGCATCATTTTGTTTTTTGTTTTTTTTTGCTCGGATTGACCCAGTTCACAGCCAGAGTTCAGCTTCACAGCAGCAGGAAACAGGTCGATAATTTCCATCGACCCACTGCTGGAGTGATCCAGGGTCACACGTGGAGCCGCGGCTGATTCAACGATTTCGTGTGGTTTTTAAACCCTCGATGGAGACGATGAAGTCGTTTAGAGGAGAACAGGCTGTTTCTGCAAACTGCAGCTCCATGAGTTGGTTTTTAGAAAGTTGTGGCACAAAAAACTCGGATGTTTTTGATTTAATTATTTTATGCACAAAACAGTTTTTAGACCCCTGAGGATTTCACTGACTTTATCTGATTGAACTGCAGTTGAAGGTTGAGATAATTCAAGGAAACGTGTAAATTACAGTGGATATAAAAATCCTACACACCTCTGTGATACTGTGGTGTTTGTGTGGTGTGAAAAAAAGAGACTTTGATAAACCATTTCAGAACTTTTTCCACCTTTAGCGTGAACTATAACCTTTAACCTCTTATGGCGATTTTCCACTATACAATTCCAGCTCAACTCTACTCTACTCTACACGGTTTGGTTATTTTTTCCTCTGGCCCAACTACAGACTCACGGTGGGCGTGGATCTTATAACACAGCTGCGCTAAAGTGCTGCGCAGAAGTGCGTGCATGTTCATCTATAACGCCACACAAACATAATTTTGTACTAACACATGTGCCACCGTGGTCTTAAAAGGAAAAAAAAAGCTTTAAAAAGATTTCATTAAAGTAATACAGCGGCTCAATGTCGTCATGACAACGGAGGTAAACAACAGCCTGGTGCTGCTGCACGCGGAGGAAAACGAAGGAGCTGGTTTAATTTTTTTACATTTGGTATTACTGGTAACTAATCCACATAACAAAGATGATGTTGACGTGTTTGAACTTTGTGTTTGTTCAGGAAATCCCCCGCAGCACTCTGGATTCATTCATGCAGCCGTTCCAAAGCACACTGTGGCTGTTAGTCGGTCTGTCGGTCCACGTGGTGGCAGTGATGCTTTACCTATTAGACCGGTTCAGGTAACCACACGGCACGACACACACTCATTTCACACTCACATATTTATACCCTGTTTACACGACAACACTTCACAATGACTACGTTTACATGCACACCATATTCCTGTATTATTCGGAATAAGGACAATATTCTGATTGTGTCGGAGTCATGTAAACACCTTACTCCAAGTGTCATAACCCGATTAAGTTCATTTTCCAATTATTAAAATGACGTTCTGTTTCTGCATGATGATTGGATGATCTATCTGAAGAGGAATCCCTTTTTGATTGACAGCAAAATGAGCGAATCAGCGATCTTAAAGTCAATACTGCAGTTTCAAAAAATCGCCTTTAGATGACGTCTTGTCATGACGCTACTACAACTACTGTTACGGTTTATTCAGAATATGCTGATTAACATGTAAACAGAGAATGTCCCGTTGGCTCAGCACTCTGTGGAGCATGTAAACACCTTAATCAGAATATGGTGGGCATGTAAACGTAGTCAGTGTTTCATCCTGAAAGGCAGAAAAATGCAGCGAAAAAATCTGCCTTTACACACGGCTGGCCTGTAGATGGCAATCATAGACTGTATAATGAGTGGACGTAACAACGTTCGGCTCAAACTGAAGCCTCCAGCAGATGCCCCGCCCCCTGGTGTCTGGCTGCAGTATAGGTCATAAGCCCCGCCCCCTGGTGTCTGGCTGCAGTATAGGTCATAAGCCCCGCCCCCTGGTGTCTGGCTGCAGTATAGGTCATAAGCCCCGCCTCCCCATGTATTCCAGATATGAGCCGGGAAAACTTTAAAAAATTACGATACCTCGTAGAAACGTTTCTCTCATCTTTACACTAAGGTGGTATGATGATGTCATCTGGCTGCATGGTGTTCAGGTGTTTTTTTTCTGAGAAGTTAGTTTCTCATTAGTTATTGGACGTTAAAAACCGCGATATAAGTTTCGGTTTACGATAGTTGACAGCTGCTGTTCATGAGTAGTTTTTATCGGGGATATAAGAAACTTCAGGAAAGAGCCAAAAGGAGACTAAACCTTCTAAAGAAGAAGAAATAAATATTTTTATTTCTCTTTTTTACTTGGCTCCACCGGAAATTCTCTACTGCGCAGACTCTGGCTGCACAATGGCGGCTAGAGAAACGGGGTTTTTTAGGCTTCAAAAACGTAGAACGGTGACAGGCGGAGCCACGCTGTTCATTCTATATACAGTCAATGGTTCCAATATGATGCTTTTATGTTTCTGAAAAATGCTGAGTTTTCACTGAACCCAGAGCCACATTGTATCCAATCGATTTCTAGAAATCTGGCGTTCATCTACTGTCAGAATAACAAAGTGAGAGACTCATGAGACGTTTGTGATGAACTGAGTCGTTGACTTGATATTTCCACGGGGTAAAAGTTCAGCATGAAAAAAAAAGATGCACTCGGCCCTGAAGAATTTTGTTGGACACAACTTTGCAACTCATTCACTGATCCAAGAGAAAGTGGATCATAATTTATAGATAAAATATTTTCTGGTTGTCTCAGAAGTCTTCTGGCTGCTGAGTCTGAATCTTTGATG
The DNA here is from genome assembly GCA_008086565.1 of Thalassoma bifasciatum. NCBI lineage: Eukaryota > Metazoa > Chordata > Actinopteri > Labriformes > Labridae > Thalassoma > Thalassoma bifasciatum. The sequence continues at coordinate 129,691 of RPOG01001401.1, read as the reverse complement.
ATTACAAGTTTCTCATTGGCGAGGTTTCGCTTGTTGCCGTTAGCGAGTTGGCTCAATTAGTGCCAAAAACCGGGAGCTGAGAACACCAGGGGAGTGAGTGTGTTTACATCACTTGCAAATGAGCTCCGGACTGCCAAGACCTCCGGATTTCAAGCCTCGGGCAGGAAAGAAAGATGCTGGAATCAGAGCGGAGCGAGCAGCCAACTGACCGCGCCCAGCAGCCTCCCACTGAACGCCGCAATCTGTGAGCGATGGCGGGGGAGGCGGGAATGATGGGATTCAGCTTTGACCAGGGCTGATACAGCATCTACAAGAGAGGCCTAAGGGGTGCAGGGGGGTTAACAGCTAAGTTCACCAGCAGGGCATTCTGGGAACAACTTCCATCCAAGTTTGGAAGCTTCCAGTGGAGCTGTTAGTCGTAGGTTCCCAAGCAAAAGCAGTTTTTGCTGTTCAAAGGAATTAATTAAAGCTAAACTATTGTTACATGAACGCTGATGTCTACCAGAATCACATTACTGCCAATGCATTCTGCTCCCTCCGCTCTCCACATTTATTATTTTCAAAGTGAGAGCCAATTTTTCCTGGAACGCTAAAAGAAATCAGAAAAATCCTGAAACCAAAATGCGATCCTGCGCCTACAGATTCTGATTAATTATTCCTGATCTGTAAACAAAGAGCCGCAGGGAGCCAAGTCTCTGTTGGTAAAGGGATATCATATGTTTATGGGTCAATGACGTGACGTCCCCTTTTTTTGTGTCTGAGTGCTATTTTCCTTCCATCATGAATTGAGTATTTCATCACATGTATTTCTTTATTCTATGAAACCTGTGTTATTTGAACACATCTTTAAACTATTAAAATATAACATGTTTTTTTGTGTTTTGGTTCCTCAAACCCCCAAAATGTCAGGTGGTGCAACCGTCCTGACAAGTATCCACAGTAATTAAACTCTAAAAATTGAATGTCAGTTATTGTAAATGGAAATTAAAAATACAGTGGCATTATTTTATGCTTGAACCTTTTTAAATAAAACATTCTTTGCAAATAAAAAGAATTTTAAAGCTGTTGAGAAATGTAAAAAACTTTTGTCCCGTAATTTTCACCTTGTCAAATGTCAGGGTGGTGCAACCGTAACATTAGACTTTTATTTTAAAGTGAAGAGAATAAAACAGGAAACAGGAAACTGCATCAGCCAGAGGAGCCCAAATGACATTTGTGACCAAGTGGCAAAGTTTGTAAATTTCTCTGAAATACTGATAAAAAAGGTTTTTTCACTTCATTGGTGACTGGAACAATTTCCATGTCAGGTGGAACAACCAATGTAATAATGTGAAATGTTATTTTAACATCAAATTATTTATCTTATTCACAAATAAAAGAAATAAAACACACAAAATGAAAATGTATGAGTCACTACAGACACTTGAGAGATACTTGCCAATAATTTCACACAGAAAAAATAACAGGAACATATAAATATATTTTCATATATTTGGTTGCGCCACCTGACATTTTTGGGTGCTCAAATTAAAAATACTAAAAAATAATGAACCTAAAATCTTTGAAATGTTGGTCAACTACTGAAATCTGTTAGAAAACATAATTCTTCTCTCAGAAATATGTTTTTATCCATTTTCAAAGAACTTTTTCAAAATACGTTTTTAAACCCTCTTTTTGTCATTGACCCAATAACCAAAAGAAACAGCAACGTCTCAGCTTTCAGAAACCTTTGGAATTTTTCCGATTGTGCAAACTGTTTCGGAGTAAAGGGCATTCAAAAGCAAATATGCTGTTGCTGCTTCTTCCTTTACCTGCAAACGATGACGTGACCTCGTCTGTGTTGTGCATTGAGGATTTCATTATTAATGTCCACATCGTTAAACCGGCTCTTATCGCTGTCAAGGTCAGCGTAGCTTTTATTATCCCTTTCAGAGGCAATTTGTTTTGGAGCCGGCAGTAAAACTTAAAGTACTTCCGTGAAGCCGAAAGAGATGGACTAATAAAAGTGAGTTTACATTTAACAATTTCAGGATGAGTCACTTAAATACCGGTGCAGTCGACCCTGTTTCTAAACAAAATCATAGAAACAGGAAGTTTGACCGACAGTTTGCAGATGAAGTTCGTGTGCGACGTCAAAATTACGAATTGCTGGAGTCTAGGTTAAGGGAGCCCGACAAAGTTCCAGCCTCAGCTCGTAGTCGGCTGCTGAAGTAGAAGTCAGTTTAGTTTGGTAGTTTTCTTACTATCAACACCTGGAGTTTTTCTACAAGAATGAAACACACAAACTTACGACTCTGGGTTCACAAACCTTAAAGAGGGAGCATTCTGCTTTTTTAGTCTCTATTCTGACCCTCTTCTGCCCCTGTAGTATCAACACGTGAACTACAGCTACAAAGAACCTTTCTTTTTCTGTCTTTGGTGTTTTAGCAAACTCTCATTTCATTCTCTGTTTTAGCTGTTGTCTCTTTAAGGCCCTGTTTACACGTTTTCACCTGAAAAAAAAATAGCCCAAAAAAATCTGTGTTTACATGGAAATGCTGCAGTATGCATTCCACTGAAAACTCTGGCTTGGTGTTTACACGGCAACAGTGGTATGGCATCAAAGAACTCTGGAGGCTGTTTTCAAAATTTTGAGTCACGTTGGCTAAAACGCTGTTTCTGTTTCAATGAGACGCTGTGTTTCATACGAAAACCATCGTTGTGTAAATAGCCCCTAAGGCTCCCCACTCTACAAACTCCCTTTACTCTGATTGGCCAGCCCTAAAGAGCAGTGGTTCCCAACCTTTTCCAACTCAGGGCCAACTTTTAAGTCTCAAAAATTTTCACCTCCAACCCCGTAAATATGGAAACTATAATAATGCCTTTTAAGGGTACTTTTTAAAATATACAAATATTTGAACATGTTTAACCCTTGGGATAGCAAACTTGCGGACAGGAGCAAAAAAAAAGAAAAACTTACTTTAAATGACTGACATTTAAAAACATTTGTCCAATGGAAAATTAAACAGAACTGGCAAAATTTCCAGATTCTCAAGTTTCCCAGAGTACCTGAATGCAGCGTGAGTGCCATCAACAACGTTGATAGAATGGTGAAGACGACATTGCCTTGATTTTCATGTCCTCTTTGAAAAATTTACAGGAAATCGACTGTTTGCTCGAGATAAATTCTGTCAAAAACAAAATATTCTTCGTTTTTTTCTGCTTTTATCAAGCCCTAAATCAGTGGTTCTCAAAGTGGGGGTCGGGACCCTTTAGGGGGTCGCGAGACATTGATAGGGGGTCATGGAATGTGTCCCAAAATCGAAAACTATGAACAATTCATGAACATTTTATCCATTATTGTGAGTTATTTTCGTTTTTAACCCCACTTTCTATTATATTTTAATACGTTTGTCTTTTACAAAATAGACAAAAAGTGTAAAGAAACAAGTTCAAACTACGGCACTTGAGTCGAAAGTGCACATTAGTCGGTAAATTTTCTATCGATCAGTTAAATTAAGTATCCTCAGGGAGGGTTTTGTTGTTTTTTGTCTGTTTTTGGATTGTCCCATTAGTGTTGCACCACAGCAGGGGGTCGCCAGTCTCTAATGCTGTTGTTTTGGCGGTCACAGGCGGAAAAGTTTGGGAACCCCTGCTCTAGAGGCCTGTCAGAGGCACAGCTATGGGTGGGCCTTGGTGTTTGAGGCCCCAGCCCATCGAATGTGTCATGAACCAGTTGGGAGATCTTGATAGCATACCCCAAACAGAATACCCCCTCTTTAAAAAAATGTCTGGGTTAACCTCAGAAACATAATTTAACGTAACGCTGATAATAAATGTTCCCGTGTTCCTCTGCAGCCCGTTCGGAAGGTTTAAAGTGAATAGTGAAGAAGAAGAAGAAGACGCCCTCACCTTGTCCTCAGCGATGTGGTTTTCATGGGGAGTATTGCTGAACTCTGGGATAGGAGAAGGTTGGTGGTTTTTCCTCTACTCCTACAAATCCTGCCCCTCTCGCTCATCGATCTCACCCATGATCTGCCCCCCCCCCCTTCTCTGTGTGCAGGAGCTCCCAGGAGTTTCTCAGCCAGGATTCTTGGTATGGTGTGGGCAGGATTCGCTATGATCATCGTAGCTTCATATACTGCCAACTTGGCTCGGAAGGAACACAACCTGGCCGGACTCCTCGCGTAGTGACCGTAGTTACTGGGGTCCCACTCTGTGCGTTAATAAGAGAAACAGATTTCTTTCTTTGAGTTGTAAACAGACGTGTAAGTCACAAAACAAAGGACCAAGAAGAAGGTCGGAAACAGGAGAGAAAGACATTTCATCTCGAATTTTTTTGTTTCTAAAAAAGGGACAAAAGTAACAAACAGGCTACAGAAGAGAAGAGAAACAAAGGTTTGTTTGGACAGAATTATGGGAAATTATATTCAGAGGTAAACAACAGAGTTGAACAAAAACGAATGAAACATTCCTTATTTATTACAATAAGTGATTTAACTCAGTGAGTACGAGAGGATGGACAGATGGAACAGAGTGATGGATGAAAGGACAGCTGAGGGATGGGTGGATAGATAGATGGCTGGATGGAGGAATGAATGAATGGATAATTTATTGGACAATGGATGGATGGATTGGCAGTCAGAGGATGGATGGATGGATGGAGGGACTGGTGGAAGGAAGGATTGGTGGATGACTAGTTGGCCATATGGATGGATGGAGGGATGCTGGATGAATGAATGGATGGATGGAAGTATTATTAGTTGGCTAGATTGATAGATGATCAATGGATGTATGATAGATTTATTCAACAAAGGATGGATGGGTAAATAGCGGGATGGATGAGGGTTTGGTAATTGGATGGATGGATGATATGTTTTATGAATGGATAGAAGGATGGATGGATAGAGTGATTGGTGGAAGGAAGGATTGGTGGATGATTTGTTGGCTATATGGATGGATGGATGGATGGATTAATAGCTAGATGAACATGGGGTTCAATGGATGGATGGATGAGCAATAACAAGATGGATTGTTGGATGGATGGATGGATGATCAATGGATGTATGACAGATTTATTTATTAAAGGATGGATGGGTAAATAGCTGAATGGATAAGTGAATTGATGGGTGAATGGATGGATGGATGAATTGGTTTATGAATGGATGGACATAAGGAAGGATGGATGAAGTGATTGGTGGAAGGACAGGGATTTGTGAATTGAAGGATTGATGGATGGAATAATAGCTGGATGAACGTTGGGTTTAGTGGATGGATGAGCAATAGCAATATGGGTTGATGGGTTGAAAGGTGGATGGATGGATGGATGATTGATAGATGTGCCATAGATTTATTTATCAAAGGATGGATGGGTGAAAAGCTGAATGGATGAGGGGTTTGGTGATTGGATGGATGAACAATAACAAGATGTACAGGTGGTTTGACGGATGAAAAGTTGGGTCGGATGGATGGATGGTTGGATGGATGAGATAATAGCTGGATGAACGTTGGGTTTAATGGATGGATGAGCAATAACAATATGGGTTGATAGGTGGATGGATGGATGGATAAATGGATGGATTGATGGAAGTATTATAAGTTGGCTAGAGGGATGGATGTATGATAGATTTATTTATCAAAGGATGGATGGGTGAAAAGCTGAATGGATGAGTGGTTTGGTGGATAGATGGATAATTACAGGATGGTTGGGCGGCAGGATAAAAGGATGATTAGAGACAAAAAGATGGATGGATGGATAGAGAAAAAAGGATGGATGGATGGATTTATCGCTTCATGAACATGGATGGATTGTTGGACAGATGGATGGATGATCAATGGATGTATGATAGATTTATTTATCAAAGGATGGATGGGTAAATAGCTGAATGGATGAGGGGTTTGGTCATTGGATGGAAGAACAATTACAAGATGTACAGGTGGTTTGACGGATGAAAAGTTGGGTTGGATGGATGGATGGATAGATGAATGGATGGTTGGATGAATTGATGGTTGGCTGGATGGATGGATGGATGATTGATAGATCTACCATAGATTTATTTATCAATTAAATCAATGGGTGAAAAGCTGAATGGATGAGGGGTTTGGTGGGTGGATGGATGAACAATTACAAGATGTACAGGTTGTTTGACAGATGAAAAGTTGGGATGGATGGATGGAGGGATGGATGGATGGATGAATGGAAGAAAGAATTGATGGATAGATTTATAGAAGGATGAATGGATGGGTAGATAATAAGCAGGATGATTGAGGGTTTTGTGGATGGATGGATAATTTCAGGATGGTTGGGCGGTTGGAAGAATGGATGGTTGGCTGGATGGATGGATGGATGGATAGATTGATGGATGTACCATAGATTAATTTATGAATTAAATCAATGGATGAAAAGCTGAATGGATGAGGGGTTTGGTGGGTGGATGGATGAACAATTACAAGATGTACAGGTGGTTTGACGGATGAAAAGTTGGGTTGGATGGATGGATGGATGGTTGGATGAAAGGATTGATGGATAGATTTATAGAAGAGTGAATGGATGATTGGATAATAAGCAGGATGAATGAGGGTTTTGTGGATAGATGGATAATTACAGGATGGTTAGGTGGTTGGATGAATGGATGGATGGAGAAAAAAAGATGGTTGGTTGGATGAATGGATGGATTCTGAGCTTGTTAACTGTTGAACTCTGACCTCCCACTCGTATTTCTGGTCTGTAAAGCTGAAGAATCTTTTCGTTATTTTCCTCTTTAACCTCCTTTGTTCCATTCCCAGTTTCTGACTCTCTTCACTCTCCTGTTTCCTTTCAAGCTTCGCAACCCTTCAGATAAGTTTATTTACGCCACAGTGAAGCAGAGCTCGGTCGATATCTATTTTAGACGGCAGGTGGAGCTAAGCACCATGTACCGGCACATGGAGAAACACAACTACGAGAGCGCTGCTGAGGCCATTCAGGCTGTTCGAGACAAGTAAGCTCCTCCCCCAGTTTCCACAAGAGAATATTCTGTTCATGTCGCTCACACACACACACGGTAACGGGTTGGGTCTGCTCTCGCCAACGCGCCTCCATTTCCCAGAATCCTTACGCTCTGTCCTCCCTCTGTAGTAAGCTTCATGCATTCATCTGGGACAGCGCTGTGCTGGAGTTCGAGGCGTCGCAGAAGTGCGATCTGGTGACCACTGGAGAGCTTTTCTTTCGTTCTGGATTTGGTATTGGAATGAGGAAAGATAGTCCGTGGAAACAGAACGTCTCTTTGGCCATTCTCAGGTATGAAAACACGGTCAACAGGTGTGCAAACACACTCCTATCATGTCTTTCTTTTAGAGTGATTCCATAATTAAGGGAACATTTTGACGTCCATGAGATCAACTTATCAATAACACAGAAAGTTAACACTGTTTATAATTTATTTAGCAAATAATGCAAATTATGTATTTGGATTTGCTGTTTTGAGGCTGTCCGATTCCTCTTGTGTTAGGGTCGCCACTGACCCGTTTTAGTTTTTAAATGCATAAAAGAATCACTTAAAATTTGTTTACTGCATCAAGGCTTCTTGACTTTGTCAGGAACGTTGATTCCAACAAAATTATTAAAAAAAAAAAAAAAAATCTCAACATTATAAAATGCCCTGGTTGAAATGTTTCTACATGTTTATATCAAAGTTCTATTGCTGGCAAAATATATATTTTTGCATTTTTTTGAAAAATATATGTATGGGTCAAAACTGACCCTAACACCATAGATGTTACTATAGTTGCTCATTTTAAAATGAAAAAATAAATCGAGCAAATTTATTTCAGAGATGTGTTCTATACCCCTCAATAATAGTCAGGTAACACAAAAACCTTTGGTTTATTTATAGGATTCTCTTTAGGTTATTTTTTCTGCTTTTTATTGAAATCAAGAGGTATACTGCTAAAAATTGGGCCCTGAGACCCACACCAAAAATATGAAACCCAATATTTTCATGGATAAGGAAGCCTAACAAGGAAACCAAGAGATAACAAAAAAACTTGATCATATGTTTTGTTTTTAGTGTATTTTAAAACTTATTTAAGACGCAGGTCAAAACCAACCCACTAACACCGGGGAAGGTAACAGAAAGCTAACACAGGAGGAAGGTTAAAGGTCAAGTTTGCCCTTCAAAATTAATACTAGAATACTTGTTTTTTTCTATTATTTTCAGCATTATTTGATCAAAGTCATCATTAATATAAGACAAAGCTGTTTAAAAAAACTATTTAAACATGCAATACACATAAAATATTCACTTTATGTGTCCGAGAAATCTGTGTCAACTATTTTTCCCTCATAAATCAGCAACAGTTTGTATTTAAGTCACATGACTGAAACCATATGAGGTCACAGCCTTTTTGGTGGGAACTTTGGAGAAAGTTTGATATTTTTCAACTCCTCCTCATTGATAATTCATCCAAATGTTTGTCTGTAAATGATGCGATTTAATTATTATTAACTGTGTTATCGACTTGTTATATAACTGTGTTTTCTTGTGTAATAACTGAAGATGTTAAAATGACCAAAATGTGAAGAACATGCACAGAAATACGAGCTGATGGAGGTGAGGTGGAGACAAAAGTGGAGAAAATGCCAACTGCGTTACGTGTGTTTTTGTGCCATAATTCTCTTAAATGTTGACTTAACTGTGATTTAAATGATGAGAGCTGAGTCTAATGTAATAATTTAGAGTTACTCTGAATTCAGTGTAACATAAATTTATATTGAAAAAATTGTCACAACTCCCATATTAAACATGTTAATTGATGAATTTAGAACATTCCAGGCACATACTATTCAAAAAGACAGAATATTAATCCAAAATAGCACATGATTTTTTCACTTTTTTGCACACCTGAAATGTTCCCCTAATTATAGAATCGCTCTTAAATGTCTTCTCAAATACGAATTAGAGCCGAATCCTCCACCGATAATATCTAAACCTTTTTTTTGTTTGTTCCTCAGCTCTCATGAGAATGGTTTCATGGAGGACTTGGACAAAACATGGGTACGATACCAGGAGTGTGATTCCAGGAGCAACGCCCCCGCCACCCTAACCTTTGAGAACATGGCAGGTGAGAAACAGACTGACGGTAAAATCTCTTTAAAATCCCTTTAAGTAGTGTGGCCAAACATCCTCTTTCTCCTGGACATGTTTTCCTTTTTGGCCGTTAATTTATGTCCAGGTAGATTCTACAAAATCCCCCAGAATCTTGATGTTTTCCAGCTTGTTCTACAGACCATCGATATTTTTAATGAGTTGCTACACTGGGCTACTGGCATTATTCTGGTGCTTCAACCTCAAGATAAAAATTAAAAGATAAACAAGTCAAAATTTTTGGGATAAAAAATCAATTAATAAATTAAAAATTTCAAGACGATGTAGTAAAACTATGAGAAAAAAGTCCAAATTCTGAGAAAAAAAGGCAAAAATCTGAAACAAATGTAATGTATGGGGTAGAGAGCAGAAACTTTGAGATAAAAAGTCAATGAATAAAGTGCAACATTAAAATTTTGAGATGAAAAGTCAAATTTTTTTAGATAAAAAAATTTAGAAATTTTTTGAATTTTTTAGTGAAGTTGAAAGTTGAAAAAAAAAAAAGGTAAAAATGATAAATTTTGGGATGAGTCATAGTTCTGAGATTAAAAAAACTCAAAGTTTTGGAATAAAAAGTCTAAATATTGACATAAAAAGTTAAAATTCAGAGAAACGTCACAATTTTATGATAAAAGGTCAAACTTTTGAGATGAAATAAGACATTATAATGTTAAGATAATAAGTCAACAACTTGAGATAAAAAGTCAAATTCTGAAATATTTAAGTCAAAATTTTTGATTATTAGGTGAAAATTTTGCGATACAAAGTCCAAATTTAATGATAAAAGGAGAATTTTTGAATTTCTATCGCATCAATTTGACTTTTTTTTCTTAATATTTTGACCTAATATGGAGGGAATTTTGAATGTTTACATTATCGAAAATTTTTACTTCAAATAGAAGAGGAGTATTTTAAATAAGTGTTGTGTTGTGAAGCAACTTTGTCGTCCTTGAGTATTTTTTTCAGTATCTCCAAGAGGGAAGGGAGTCCTCTTTATTCGATTTCAGAATATGGTCACCCTCCTTTAAGGCCTCCTGCTCTAAGAGCCCCCTTCCCTCTGATTGGCCAGCCCTCTGGAGGCCTGACCTTGGTGTTTGAGGCCCGTCCCTACAATGTGCCACAAAAAAATCGGAGATCCTAACGTAATTTTGTGGTTTCAGCAGGTCTCGTGAAGTGTCTTGATCCTTTTCCAGACAGATTGAAGGATTTCATTAACAGCTGGATATGTGGAGGTTTGAATATTTCCTCTTCCTCACCTGTTCCTCTCCTGTTCTCCTCAGGTGTGTTCATGCTGGTAGCTGGTGGCATCGTCGCGGGGATATTCCTCATCTTCATCGAGATTGCTTACAAACGACACAAAGATGCCCGAAGGAAACAGATGCAGCTCGCCTTCGCTGCTGTGAACGTGTGGAGGAAGAACTTACAGGTATTCGTCTGTTCTTTCCTCTGTGTGTCCACTTAGTCGTTCTGGACTTCACTTTACTGTACTTTACTGTACTTTACTGGACTGGACTCTACTGTTTGCTCCGTCTCAGGACAAGAAGCTCCTGTTTTTTGTCAGTTAAATCCCCAATTTCGCAAACTTGTTACAGGCAAAAATTCTTTCAATCACTTCTTCTTCTTAGTCTTCCCACTGGTGCATTTTGCTCATCCACTCTACTAAAAATATAAATACTAAAATACTAAAAGGTGACGTTGACGGACTGCCGGTCACTCATTGGTCAGAGAATGTCGTCTCTGCAGCTTCTGACTCTGATGTTTAGTGAATGTTCTCCGTTTCCTTATTCAGTCGCTGCCCAAAAATTACTGTAAATTTGGACTGCCGTGTCTTGGTCTGACTTACTTCTGTTTTATGTCGGGATTTTACGAGGAAGTACTTTCCTAAAGAAGTTAAAAGTCCTTTTTAAACCAAAAAGAAGTTAACAGCAAAGATAGTTGGCTTTGAAGAGTCTTTTCCATTAAATCAAAGTTGGTCGGTGCAGGAGCGATCTGTCTGCCACGAGAGTCTTTAAGCACCAATCAGTCCATTAATCCACAGGGAACCAAAAAGGAAAACCAGTTCAAAGAAGAATGATTGATCAACAACAAATCTCTGCTATACCAGGCCCAAAAATCAAAAATTAAAGTGATCTCACACCTAGGTCCCTTCTCTTGATGTCAGGAAGCAGCTCCTTCGTTTTCCTCCGCGTGCAGCAGCACCAGGCTGTTGTTTACCTCCGTTGTCATGACGACCGACATTGAGCCGCTGTATTACTTTAATGAAATCTTTTTAAAGCTTTGTTTTTTCCTTTAAAGACCACGGTGGCACATATGTTAGTACAAAATTATGTTTGTGTGGCGTTATAGATGAACATGCACGCACTTCTGTGCAGCACTTTAGCGCAGCTGTGTTATAAGATCCACGCCCACCGTGAGTCTGTAGTCGGGCTAGAGGAAAAGAACCAAACCGTGTAGAGTATAGTAGAGTAGAGCTGGAACTGTATAGTGGAAAAGGTCCATAAATCTCCTTCTTGAAAATCAATAACACATTACTAAATCCTGCCCTGACAAGTTTAAAACCTTTACATAGTTTATTTAAGACCAGAATATAACATTTTAATGAATTTAAGACATTTTAAGGACGTGTAAGAACCCTGAATAAGACAGTTTTTTATTAAAAATAAGACACAAAGACTTGCTTAGATTTCAGTTTTTGCAGTGCAACCCCTGACAGACTTTTTAAAACCACATTATTATATGATTTTTGAGTGTGACCGACATTTTGTGGCTCCATCTGAGTCAAACTCTGAGAGGAGTTGAGGGGAATGAACGCTCCTGCTCCTGTGGTTTAATTTCACCTCTGAATGAAGTAGATCAAATTTCTGCCTCGCCCAAAGCTGTAGTAAATCTTTCAAAATCAGGTTTAGTCCCTCTGCATCCACCGCCGACTCTCTGACAGAAATATTTATGATGTGCCGTCCTCTCAGAAACCTGCAGACTCACAGTCTTCATGTTTTTTGCACAGATTGTGGTTCAGGGATGTCAGAATGATCCAGAACAGGGGTTCAATGAGGTCTGATGGGAAATGTCCACAGGGATTTATCTCTGCCACAAACATCCTGGAAACGCCAGGAAACATTTCAACCTTTAAAAACATATTTTAATATACAGGAAACACGATAACCATCAAAAAGAGCAGGATTTTATCTCTTAGTATGACCAAATATCTGGAAAAGACGCCGTTAAAACAACAAAATTAGAAGTATTTGCAGCTTTTTCTCTGATTTTCTCAAGGGGAATAAAACAAACACAAAGTGAGCCATCAAATAAATATTTAACCCTCAGTGTTGAAAGCGCAGACGATGACACAACTCACATCTCTGGGCGCTCTGCTCATCATGTCAGTGAAGCATATCGAGTGACTCACATCATGTAGGGATAAAAAAACACGACATGTTTGCTTCATCTATAAATGAACGTGAGTCACATGTTTGTGATGGCAGATCTGACCACGAGGGAACAGAAAAGCTTCAGCTCCCCAACGCGTCCCTGTGTTTTCACATCGAAGTTTAATGTCGTCCTGATGATGCTGATGCTGGGAAAAACCCAGAGGAGCGTCGGTTACGCAGCAAGTAGGAACATGAAACATGACAGGAGGGCGGGAAAAGACAGTTCAGTTTAATGACAAACAAAATACTCCTCAGTGAAAACTAATTCAGCTTCTTCACCTTTACATCCCCCTGGGTTAGAAAGGTTTATCAGAAACGGAGAAAGAGAGAAAGCCGAGTGTGGCTGAGTTTTCAGAGTCAGGATTCATTTACCCCTTTATGTTGACGCATTTGTGATCTTTAAAACTCCGAATTCAAACTGTAAACGGCATAAAAAAATCCGTTGTTCTGTGGTGTACAGTCAGAAACTTCACCATGGAGTCAACTTCTATCGGGAACCACCGGTGTTCTGGAGTAAAGAGTGACCATGTTAACTGGAGACTCTCATGTGAGTGAGTCAAGCGGCAACTTCCAGTCTGAAAATATGAGACAATAGAGAAGTGCTAAAAAGCTGCTGTTCCTCCAGTGACCGCTCGAGGCTGGCTCCGGAAGTACCTGAAGTCACGTACAAATGAACGCAAAAAAGGCCGTTTTTTCAGAGCTGAAATTAGCGTATTTAAAGCCTGGTACAAAGACCCAATTCCAATTCCTTTCTTAACCCTCAATCTTGTTCGCCCTCAAAACCAAGTGTTAAGTATCTTGTGACTTAGAAATGGGACACCCCTTAAATGCAAATGAAGTTGTTGTGGACTGTCTGTCAGTTATTCCTTCGGTTAGCGTTATCAAAAAAATATCTGTATAAATAACACAACCACGGACATATTCAGCTGTCACAGCATACCATAGTTTATTGAAAGGTAAACACCAGCTATAACTATCGTTACATAACTCTGCAGCTACAGGAGATGACATCAGCCCGGTCATCTTATACCATTATCGGCACAAGCATGTTATATAGGCTGTTATCTTGATAAATAATTACATTACCACGGAGAAAAATGACCATTTTGTAACATTTACTGACTTAAACATAGTAACATGGCTTGTCCGCACCGGACGCTATTGACAAAAGATCGTAAAACAAAAATAAATGTCAGGCTCGGTTCACCAGGTTTGACTGTAAATAACATAGACTGTATAAAACATGGACGTAGTGTCCGTGACGTCACCCGTCTGTTACTGCAGCTCAGTTTTTAAGCAAAATGGCGGGCGCAGCCATATTGGAATTGGGACGAGTGACAAGTGCCCAAACTCACAGCTATTGGGCGCCCGTCAGTCACGTGATCTGAGCTGTGGCTCTGATTGGGTAAGCTCTCGATCCTAATATCTTCCACTCGGCCGAGTTAGAAAAAAATTCAACCCCCTCACAGTGGGAGCCGTTAGTGAAATTAGCGATCCAGACGGGAGACGGTTCTGTAAATACGCTAATTTCAGCTCTGAAAACGGCTTTTTTTTGACTTGGTATTTACGTGACGTCCGGTACTTCAGGAGCCAGCCTCAAGCGGTCACTTGAGAAACTTTTTAACACTCCCGTGCTCTCTCATATTTCCAGACCGGAGGTTGCCTCTTGGTCATATTTATTGACTGTATATAGAATGGACAGCGTGCTTCCACCTGTCACCGTTCTACGATTTTGAAGCCAAAAAAACCCGTTTCTCTAGCCGCCATTGTGCAGCCAGAGTCTGCACAGTAGAGAATTTCTGGTGGAGCCAAGTAAAAAAGAGAAATAAAAATATTTATTTCTTCTTCTTCAGAAGGTTTAGTCTCCTTTTGGCTCTTTCCCAAAGTTTCTTATATCCCCGATAAAAACTACTCACGAACGGCAGCTGTCAACTATCATAAAACGAAACTTATATCGCAGTTTTTAACGTCCAATAACTAATGAGAAACTAACTTCTCAGAAAAAAAAACACCTGAACACCATGCAGCCAGATGACATCGTCATACTACCTTAGAGTAAAGATGAGAGAAACGTTTCTACGAGGTATCGTAATTTTTTAAAGTTTTCCAGCTCATATCTGGATATGTACCCCTCCGCCCCGAATACTGGATATGACGTCGGTCTGTGGTCCCCCGCCCCGAATACTGGATATGACGTCGGTCTGTGGTCCCCCGCCCCGAATACTGGATATGACGTCGGTCTGTGGTCCCCCGCCCCGTAGACGACCTCCGAAGTCAAACTCGGTTTGCAGCAATGCAGGTGAGTAATTACAGTCTATGGTCATATTCAACAGCCTTCGCCATTGGTCAGCTTAATTTCTCAGCATCGGAACAGACGGGTGAAGTCGAACAGTCTACGTACGTGTTTTATACAGTATTTACTTTGAGGAGTTGGTGAAAAAGTTGGTTTGGAATTGAAGTTATGACCAAATACGACACTTAAGGCTCAATATGTAAAGTAAATGATCAGAGGAAGTTAAAGGAAACATTTTCACTGTAAGACTCCGCTAAATTATCCGACTTTTAACCGTGATCACAATCAATGCTAAAACACTAAATTATCATTCTGATAGATTTGGAGCAGCTCTCTGTCTGGACTCTGTTTGCTCCTCTTTTTTTTTTTCTCTAAGGTTTCTGCTTCATTGTTTTCAGCACTTTGCATCAGCTTCATTTCTTCCTCCTGCCCTTGACTCATAACCTGGTGCAGACTCTTAGCGTTCGCAGACCGATCGATATTCCGCGTGGGGGGAGAGTCTGGCTGATGAAATGACGCCACTTTACGATCAATTTCAAGCGCTCATAACCTGGTCCCCGCCAGTTTATGAGTGCGGAGTGAGAAATCAGCTTCTTTACTCCGAAAACACGGAGTTTGAGACTCAACAGACTTGGCTTTGTCTCCGTCTCACAACTTGGAACAACCCTCCTGATATTTGGTTGAGTCATCTGCATCCACCACATTGTTATGAGTTGTTTTTATCTAAGCAAACAAGAAATGATCTTATTAGACTTAAAATGAGCCACGTTCTGCAAACAAGACCAGAAAAATGTCTTGTTTTAAAACCCGAGGAGGTGAGAATAATTCTTATTTCTAGAAACTCAAACTCCCAGATATGACCTCCAAAGTGTCGTACGTGCACAGGGAGACATTATCTCATAATCTGTCCGTCTTTTCAACTTTTACGGCTGCCAGCAGACACCCTTGTATCTCCTTGAGAAAATAAATGTGTGTCGTTAAAGCTGCTGCGGCAGTTTTGGAGCTCGTAAAAGATCAAATCAAACTTTATTGCTCTCTGTAGGGGAACAAACCAGCGGAGCGGCACGAGCGGAGCTGCAGTCATCAAAAAAATGTAAAACACAGGAAGAAAAGCATCGAAAATAATGTCGGGAAGTGTAAATATAATCATGAGAGGAGGAGACGGTTAACACCACGACACGTTAACGTCATTTAAGAGGAGTTTCTTTAATAGGAAGGCTTATAAAGGTGATGACCTCACACATTAGACGGACCAATAAAATCACAGACATTCAATGAGAGACTCTAAAATTAAACTGAAGCCCATTAAGCATTAAAGAGACGACAGGGTTTGAATACTGATGCGTTAATTACATGGGATGTAACAGGACATAATAAAGTCTAATTTATTACAACACTGCCCCCTGTTGGTGTGGTGTCCTTCACCAGTGTGAAATAGTTGTTAAACTGAATACAGGCTGCTCAAGTTTACTGTGAGAAAAACGTGAGAAAGTTTGTTTTAATGACAGGATTGAAAATAAGTCTCCACATAGAGCAATAGAGCTTCATCAAGCCACATTTAATGTTGAATAACTTTTACCTCTCACCTAAAGATTCTTCCCCGTGACTAACCTGAGCATTAGCTTTGTTAACGCGGCCATAATGTGCTTTTGTCGTCTTTATTCTGTCCCTCTGGTGCCACCGTAGTAGCTTCACGTGATTGACAGCTCAAAGAAATCTTTATTTTTCTCCCACTGGTGTTTTAAAAACCTTATTTCAGCCTCTGTTTGAAATGTTTCATTTGAGCTGCTGTCTCTTTAAGACTCCCCTATTCCCCAACCCCCCTTCTTTCTGATTGGCCAGCCCTCCGGAGCTATGGGTGTTTGTGGCCCCGCCCCCTTAGCATGTCATGAACAGTGTTGGGCAGTAACGTATTGCTTTTGTAATATATTACTATAATAACATTACTTCTACTTGTAACGAGTAGTGTAACGGATTACTCTTAAAAATCCAGTTATAATATTACAGTTCCTCACCCAAAAAGTGACTCGTTACTCGTTGCTTCTTCAACGTTGTTATCTATGATTTAAAATGGAATAATCCACAGATTGATGTTGTCATGTTTGTCTGCTAAAAAGCGAGGGAGCTCCAGTCATGGTTGCCAGATTTGTGGTTTTCCGCCAGAATTCCCATGCTTAATTTCATTTATTTATTTTCCTTTGTATCTCATTGACATCTAATTTAACTTATCTACTTTTATTGCCCCTGTAACTTCTCCACTGATTGATGTGGTGAATTAATGACTGAAATGTACTCATGGTTTATTTATGATGAAGTTAAACATTAGAAAAAAAACCCATCACCTGAAATTCAGAGTAGTATACGACTAAACAGGTCCAACAAAACAGTCATACTACATACTACATGTCAAAGTAGTAGATAGTAGGCGGTTTGGAAAACAACCTTAGTCTATTTTAGTTTGGGTAAAACACCAAGATTTATTTACTAGATTCAGAGCAACAAAGAAAAGGGTTTGTTCAGTGAATTGGATTTTATTATAAGTAAGAAAATCTAATCTCTGGTTTATCTTGAGAGTAATTTCAGATATTCAGATTTAGCCTGTGATTATCAAACTGTTCATACCGTCGTCGTCGTCGTCTCTCCTCTCTCGACGAGACTAACACAGACCAAATTTCAGAAACAAGGTCTACAACACGTCGAAGCGGTCGTCGACGCTGACTTTGTGTAATTATTAGTAGTGAAGAGACGGTCCTAATCGTGTAGTTTGCGATCGGCGATTTCCGATTGGCGATCGTCTCCTACTAATCGTGAAGTTTGTCGAGTGTCTTAAGGCGAGGAGCTGGATTAAAACACACACGGCTCAGAGAGAAATGTGAGCGAGGAAGTAAATAAGCTGAAGATTTGAACCATTTTTAGAGCCAAACTCGGAGCAAGCAACAGATACACGATCAACAGAAGAAGAAGAGGCGTATTATTTATGAGTTTACACTCCACAGAGCTGAATATATTAAAAGTATTTCACCTCATTATGCTTTCATTTTTAAAACCCAACCACTGGATACATTTTGTTTCATTTAGAGAAGATCACAGGACGGAGGCTGGAGGAACAAATATCACACGAGTCGATTCATTATAAAAATAAATGCTCAGAATTCAATTATATACGAGTTAAAAATGCAAAATCACTTCAAAGAGCGTCTGACGTGAGCTCCTATTAAAACATGTGCATTTGAGTCAAACACAAGCCTCATGAACTTTTAGATTTTACTCTGAAAATCTCAAGTTGATGGAAACAAAACAACAAGAAAAAAGCGAGTGAATCAGCTGGAATATGAACTATCAGTTATTTGCAACTTATTAGTATAATGGGTTGTTGCTTAATTTATCAAATGCTTGACCTTGGCGACAAAACAGAAGTTATGTTTCCTCTCTCTGTAAATCATGAAATTGTCCAAATTTGTCCCTGTTTGTTGATATTGTTATGATTGACTCTGGGACATCATTAAGTAATTATGTATTTTCTTATTTTGCTCAGAAAATGAACATTTTATAACAAATTTGATAAGAGTATGAACCTTAGACTGTATAATCAGTGGACCTTCCAGCAGATGCCCCGCCCCCTGGTGTCTGGCTGCAGTATAGCTCATAAGCCCCGCCCCCTGGTGTCTGGCTGCAGTATAGCTCATAAGCCCCGCCTCCCCATGTATTCCAGATATGAGCCGGAAAAACTTAAAAAAATTACGATACCTGGTAGAAACGTTTCTCTATGATGATGTCATCTGGCTGCATGGTGTTCAGGTGTTTTTTTTCTGAGAAGTTAGTTTCTCATTAGTTATTGGACGTTAAAAACCGCGATATAAGTTTCGTTTTACGATAGTTGACAGCTGCCGTTCATGAGTAGTTTTTATCGGGGATATAAGAAACTTCAGGAAAGAGCCAAAAGGAGACTAAACCTTCTGAAGAAGAAGAAATAAATATTTTTATTTCTCTTTTTTACTTGGCTCCACCGGAAATTCTCTACTGCGCAGACTCTGGCTGCACAATGGCGGCTAGAGAAACGGGGTTTTTTGGCTTCAAAAACGTAGAACGGTGACAGGCGGAAGCACGCTGTCCATTCTATATACAGTCAATGGTTTGAACCATATTAACGTACGTTAATTCCAGTATAAAACAGAGTTAATGATCTTTGCAATTAGGTGTGTGGAAAAAAATATTGGTATCAGCTAAATGTGTTATAGAATATTGGTAATCTCTTGTTTTAGAGAAGTGTTAATAAAAAAAAAAAAGATAGAATCCAAAAGAAGGATTGTTTATGGCAGAAATGTCTAAAAATTGAAACATTCGTATATTGAAAGATTTCAGTGAAACCTTGGCGAATTATTTTTTTCTAAAAAGAAAAACTTTTGTTGAAAAATTTGGACAAAACAGTTGAAAAGTGCAGTGAAATCCACCCAAAATTTAAAATAAAACTGTCAAAGGAATGAAACACCAAAACAAAACAAGAACCAAAACCATACTTTCATAGATTAAACATGTCAAAAAATAACCAACTAAAACTTTTTCTTTGTTGTGGAAATACCTGAATCTGTTTGTGAACTTGAAATGATTCATTTAAAAATATTAACATGAGATTTGGTGAAATTCAAAGGATCTAATGGGTTCATGGCCTCAAACATCAAGGTTTACCCATAGCCCCGCCCTCTACAGGCTTCCAGAGGGTTGGCCAATCAGAGAGTAGGGGGTTCTCTTAAAGAGACAGCAGCTAAAATGAACACCAGTGGGAGAAAAATAAGTTTGTTTTTTTTAGCTTTAAATTATGTAACAACACTACGGAGGCTCCAGAGGGACAGAATATCTAAAGACAAAACTTTTTTCTTTTAAACTTAATCCTCTGTTGAAGCAAACACTCAACATTCATTTCTTATTTATCTTTCACCATAATTTGACATCAACCTGAAGAAGAATGATAAGTGGAACTGTTCGAACAACTTTTATCAATTTGACTCAAATTTAGGCCTAAATTTACTTTTATTTTCACTTTTTGCAATTTGAACATGTTGTTTCGATGGAGTTTCAGTCCAGTCCAGTCCAGTTCAATTAATTTAACATCAGACTCTCAGCTTCACATCAGGATAATTCAGGAAACGTTTAATGATTTTTGGTTGAATCATAAAGAGAGAAACAGCCTTTCTGGTGTTTATATATATTTATTTATATTTCATGTGTCTTCTTTACTGACTCATGATCAAAGTCTTCCACTGTTCTGTTGCTGCTGGACTTTAATGTTTGACGGATGTAAAAAAAATGGATCTGGAAATGTGTTTATGTGCCGTTTGATCTCTCTTCACATTTAGTTTTTTGGGAGTTTTTTTTTGTGCTGTTGGGTTCTCCAGAGGAAACTGTTCTCCTCGTTTCTAATCAATGTGTTTGATTTTGTTTTCATGTTGAAGTTTTAAATAATCCAAAGCAGGGCTGGGTTTCATAAAAGCTCTTTAAATATTAACATATAAATAAGTTTTCTGGTAATGTTGTGTATTTTTTCTTCTCATCATCAAATTTGGAAGAGAGAGCCTCACGAACAATGAATAAATCTGCTGCAGTGAAGTTAAATATGCACAAAGTATTGGCTTTAAATGTGATTAAAGTCAACTCCAAGGGGAATATTATCATTCTGATCTGACTTTTAAAACTCTGCAGAGACTTCCTGCTTTATTTGACATCAGGCTAACGCTCTTGTTTACCGAGCGTTTATCAGTTTAAGAACTTAATCTCCTTTTTTTAGCGACTCTTTATTGGATAAAAGGATGAAGAGTAAACAGAGAAGAGACAACAGAATGAAACAAAGAGATAAAGCAGAAGTTTGTTGATCCACTGCAAATATTTTACTCTCGTTATTGTCTTGAAAACAAAACCCACTTAGTCACTTATCATCATAGTTTTTATTAATCAAATTAACACTGGCAGTGTGTTACTACTCCAGTGTGTTCATCAGTTGTATTAAAATAAATCCAGTAGAAAACTCTGTTAGGTTTGAGTTACTTTCATACCAGAACTATGTGACAAGTAAACGTCTTTTTGGGTGAAGTTAACAAAATTTCTAGAACAGAAGTTGCTGTTTAACCACCAATGACTGGTTTCTAAGGTTTACTGCAGAAACATATTAGGTTTATAAAGTCTTTAGACGCCAAGTCGGTAACACTTTAGATTAGGGAACATATATTCACTTTTAACTAGGTGCTTATTAACATGCATATAAGTAGCTTACTAGCCCCTAATTATTATTTATTACGCAGGCATTAACCTCTTATTCTACATGTATTGCATCATGAATTCAGACTTTTCCATTTATTAACTCCTAATTATTACTTTTTGACTACAAATTAATGAATATGTGTTCCCTAATCTAAAGTGTTACCGCCACAAAAACTGCTCCCCCTGGTGGCTGGCTGCAGTATAGGTCAAAAATTCCATCTAACCCATGCATTCCAGATGAGAGGTGGTAAAACTTTTTTTTTTTTTTTTTTTTTTTTTTTTTTTTTTACATTTCCCTAAAATAAGTGGATTTTAATTTTTTTTTTTTTTTTCAGTTTTCAATCACTTTATTGACAATCAAAGTCAGACGTTCAACGTCCGGCATCTGGTATATCAATTAGACATAGCATTGTCTATTTGCTGTCTGTCCCAGGTGCCAAAGAGAAAAAACCTTTTTGTTTTTACACAAAACAAATACAAATACAATAACACAAACAAGAACATGGGGTGCTTTCTGCTTAAATATTACCGTTAACAAATAAAAATATGCAGTAAGTCCTTACATCCAGACCATTAGAAAAGGAAAAGAAAATAAAATAAGTAACAATAGTAAATAAATAGCATACCTAAATAAATAGAGAAACCTTAGACAAAAGACGGTCGTTTCAGCGAAATGTACGTCTTCCATGGTTTCCAAGAGGTGGTAAAACTTAAAAACATTATTACACCTTGTGGAAATGTTTCTCACATCCTTACGCTGCGGTGATATGAATATAATATTTGGCTGCATTGTGTTCAAGTCCTCTTTTTTTCTAAGAAGTAGCTTTTCATTCATTACTAGACGTTAAAACCTGATGATTGACAGCTGCCGTCCTTGTGTCATTTTTCCAGGGATAGTGAGATACTTCAAGAAAGAGAGCCAAGAAGAGACTTTCCACAGAAAGATTAACTATTTTTTGCATTTTTTGTTACCTGGTTCCACTCAGATTCTCTTTCGTTTTTATTGCGCAGACTCCAGCTGTTCGGTGGCGGCACTTGTGACATATTCTTTTGGCTCCAAAACTAAACAACGGTAAAAGACGGAGCCACACTGTCCATTCTTTATACAGTCTATAGCAGTGATTCCCAACCTGTGGTCCGTGGCCCCCTAATGGGCCGCGGAGATATTGCGAGTGGGCCGCCAAATCATTTTCAAAATAGTCTGAATTTTAATGAAAGGTAATTATATAAAGATACAAATGTACAGAATAATGTTTAAGTATTAAAACTTGGTTACATTTGTAAGGATATTCAACATGTTCAAACGTTTGTATATAAGAAAAGTCCTTGAAGAGGGCAAGTTAAAGCCCAACATGTAACATGACCCCAAATTTAACAAAACCCTGAAATTTGATTAAACAAATATTGTATATCCCAAGACTATAATCACTGACCCAACATTTAACAAGTTGTTATATCGTGGGCAAATGACTATCACCTTCTGGGCTCAGCACCTGTTACATCATTGCCCAGTTATCGCATTTCGGGTTTTATTACATTTTTTTCTTACATTTCGTGTCTTTGTTACAAATCAAGCGCTAACAAGTCACTATACAGCCCCCATAATTATATGGTCAGAGGTGGGCCACGAAAAATTTTTGAGACTTAAAAGTGGGCCCTGAATTGGAAAAGGTTTGGAACCACTGGTCTATGGTGTGAACACAGATTGAAGTATTGTTTGCATTAGCACTAACTGCTAAAGTGACTCAAATAAAAATAATAAGGATGGGTATCGATAACTGGTTCCTGTAAAGAATCTATTACAAATGGTTTAATATATCAACCTCAATAGCCTTTTTTACTTTACTCATCTTTATTTATTTGCATCCAGATCTGTTCGGGGGACATTGATGCACTTAATCTGACTTTTCTCCTCTTTGTCCCTGGAGTAGAATGAACTGTCAGTCTCAGACGTAGCTCTTAGTAAACATTAAGTACGCAATACTGAATGTTGTGGAAATGGATGTATGATGGTTGGTCTCTGGCCACAAATATTCGTCAAAAAATCTCCTGGCGCGTCTCATCAACTGCTTGTCGTTGTGCAATAGATGGCGGCATCTGTGGCCATTCAACTTGTAGTGCTTTGGACAAAAACATCTGCTAAATGAAATTGTAGAATTGTAGATCTAGGATCTAGAGCAGTGATTCCCAACCTGTGGTCCGTGGCCCCCTGGTGGGTCGCGAAGGTATAGCAAGTGGGCCACGAAATCATTTCCAAACAAGTATTTTATTGGAGTGTAATTATATAAAGTTACAAGGTACAAATAGAAAAATTAAGAGACAAATACAAGTAATAACATTCAAAATGTTTAATCGGTTAAGTTTTAAAGGAAATTAAAACAGTTCTGATTTTAATATATGAAAAAAGTCCCCTAAGAAGGCATGTTATTCCTCTTTAGGTAGCATGACCTGAAAAATGACGACAACCTGAAATGTCATTGAAGAAAAATGTAATAAATCCCAAATTTTCAAGAATTGTCAAAACTGTAACCGGAGTGCTGAGCCTGAAATGTAACGAAAAAGCATAAAGTAAAACCCAAAATATAATAATTGTGCCAGAATGTAACAAGTTGTCATAATTTGGGCAAAAAGTTACTACGTTTTCGGCTTAACATCTGTTTCATTATCTACCAGATATCACATTTTGGGTTTTATTACATTTTTTTAAATTAAATTTTGGGTCATTGTTACAAATGGGGTTAAAAAAAAAAATAGTACATAGCGGTATGTATTGGGTTGGAGGTGGGCCTCAAACATTTTTGAGCTTTAAAAGGAAAAGGTTGGGAACCACTGATCTAGAGACAATGACCAAAGATTTTTTACTTGTTTTAATTTGTTTACATCCATAGATATCCAGATCCATTAACTAATTTCATATTTATTTACTTATGAACTGAATGAAATGTTGCTGACAGAAAACCTGTAAAGCTACTTTTGTACACAGAAAATTCACAAAAGGGAATCGACAAAGAATCAGATTGATGAGTGGAACTGAAAAGAGTCTAAGTATCAAATAAATCTTATCAATACCCATTCCTTTTTGTCCAATTCATTATCTTATAAAAACCAATAACAGAAGAAATTTGCACAAGTATGCCAGACTTTTCTTTGGGAAGCAGGAGTGTTTTTTTTTGTTTTTTTTTCTGAGAGAAACCCAGCCCTGGTGTGGTCATGTCTGGGCGGTAACCCTGGATTTGAAAACGTCACGCACATTTGCACCTGTTCTTCCTTTTCACTCAGGAGACCAGTGCTTGTGCGAAACCAAAACGTAAGGATCAAAGCGAAACCGAGCCTCGAATTTTTCCGCTTAGTCGAGTTTTAGAAAAGAGCTTTTTACTCAATGTGTCAGAAAATGTGACGACAGAAATCGCTTCACTTGGGTTACCGTCCAGACTCAGATTCTTAAAGTGTATATCTTACTGTGAGGGGTCAAAGGTCAGAAGTAAAATGTTTTATTATGATGTTAGAGGTGACACCCTG
Organism: Thalassoma bifasciatum; assembly: GCA_008086565.1. Taxonomy (NCBI): domain Eukaryota; kingdom Metazoa; phylum Chordata; class Actinopteri; order Labriformes; family Labridae; genus Thalassoma; species Thalassoma bifasciatum. The sequence continues at coordinate 105,095 of RPOG01001401.1, read as the reverse complement.
TTGATCATCGCCCATGTGTTGCTGCCCCCCCCCCCCCCCCTCCCCGTGTTATATGTACACACAGTGCGACAGATGGCGTTATAGCAGCAGAGAGCTGGTATAATGATCTGATGTGTCGAGGATCATCCCGGCTTCATTCTGCCCTCATCAGCCATCTTTGTCCCCCCCCCCACACACACACACACACTCCCTCCATCCCCCCCATCCCCCCTCCCCAGGTTGTGTTTCCATTTCGCTTTATGTCACACACACACTTCCTGTTGTGTTCCCGTGTTTGAGCCTCATGTTGTTGATTTACGTGCCGCTGTGTGTTTGGATCGGCGGTAAAACACGGCAAAGCTCTCGTGTTTTACTGAAACGTCACTTCATCTGAAACAAGGAACAAGCCTGCAGGACACACACACACACACACACACACACACACACACACACTCAGACACAAATGAACACTGCCAGGACATACTGTAGGCAGGTAGTGATGTACATTTGTTCAGTGAGGCAGAAAGAGTGTGTGCGGGCAACTGGTTATATAATCAGCAGATGGTCAGCACTACACACACACACACACACACACATTACACACACAGCTGCATCTGTATTAATAATACTGTCATTGCTACTATAATGAATTGTTACATATTTGATTCTAATCTATATTGCTTCAAAACAACACAAACTGCAATTACATTATTTTATACTTCACCACATAATGAACATGAACAGCTGTGACACTTCTCGATTCTGCCACCCCACTTACAAAAAGCAAATCATCAATAAAAGTAAATAATATTTGGGGTTTGCAACTTGTTCAAGCCCCATTTCAAGAGAAAGAAGACAGCAAATCGAATGTTAAAACTTAAAGCAGGTGACTTTCTCTAGAGCAGCGATTCCCAACCTGTGGTCCGTGGCCCCCTGGTGGGCCGCGTAGGTATAGCAAGTGGGCCGTGAAATCATTTCCAAAAAAGTGTTTGATTGGAGTGTAATTATACAAAGATACAAGGTACAAATACATAAATTAAGATACAAATACGCATAATAATGTTTAAAATGTTAAACTCGGTTAAGTTTTAAAGGAAATTGAAACAGTGAAGATATTCATATATGAAAAAAGTCCCTTAAGAAGGCAGGTTATGGCCCTGAAAAATAACAATAACCTGAAATGTAATTAAAAAAAAATATATCATAGATCCCAAATTTTCAAAAAATTGTCGAAAATGTAACAGAAGTGCTGAAATGTGCCTGAAATGTAGCGAAAAAGAATAAATTAAAACCCAGAATGTAATAAGTTGTCATACTTTGGGCAAAAAGTTATAATGTTTTTGGCTTAACATCTGTTACATCATCTTCCAGATATCACATTTAGGATTTTATCACATGTTTTATTACATTTTGGGTCATTATTAGGAATGGGGTTCCAAAAAGGCCTCATACAGTGGCCGGCGTACTTATTGGGTAGGAAGTGGGCCTCAAACATTTTTGAGCTTTAAAAGTGGGCCCTGATTTGGAAAAGGTTGGGAACCAATGCTCTAGAGTTTGGAGACTCTGGCGTGAAAGCATCGATCTCGACCGTGTGGGTCACTCCCTCGTTCCAAACCACTCACAGGTGGACAAGTCCCCCCGGCTCACCTGCCAGAACAGGCGAATGCATGTGAATGAAATGCACATTTGCGCGTCTTGTTCTGGTCACTTTTGCCAGTCTCCAGCAAAAAAAAAGAACAGATAGAAGAAAGTTATTTCGTAGTTTAAGTCTGAAACCAGACTGTCACAGACTGAGGAGTTGACTCAATTCCCAAATCACGAACGATCTTCTCTTCGTTTATGTTGCGCTTGAAACGTCAGAGCTGCTGATTGGCTCTGCCCATTATGTCAGTTTGTTGTTTTAGTCAAGATAAATCATCGAGTTTTGACACGGTTGATTATATTTTTGGGGCTTTTTTATGCGTTTTTTTGGTAGACTTCCTGTCCCACTTGATCTGCTTGCGTATCTGCAATCCAGTCAACTTTGGACGCTAAACTACTCAACAAACTGAGTTCACAAATTTTGATAGTTGTCATTTTTTCGAATAACAAATAAATGCATTACCTCGTCACTTCGCATTCAGGGAAAAGTTGTCTTGAAGAAAAAAAAAAGTGCAATTAAAGAGACGATCAAATGCACACCTTCGTAAGAGTCACGGCTTTACAACAGTGGGTGAAGGTGCTCATGGGAAATGGAGTCCACACCCTGTAAAACACGACCAAATCTGACCACATTCACACACATATACACAATAAGTGCACTTTTCTATAGCGACAGAGTATGTACCTGAACGTGCCACATACCGTGTAGATGGTATGTTACGGTGTACACGCTACACTGTATTTACTGTGATGTAAACATGCTGGTTATTGCTGTAAGTTAACTCATGATTTACTGAGCTCTGCTGTATTCTGTGTGTGTGTGTGTGTTTCTGTTTGGTAGCGTAGCTGAACTGTTCTCTCATGTAACACTGACTGAAACAGATCCACCTGACGCCACATGACTCTAGAGTCCGAAGGGAGCGTCGAGGTGTGTAGTCGTGTAGCAGCGCTCAGTGAGTGTCTGTGCTGCTGCGTGTCTTAATGTGTGTGTGCACCTATCGTATCATTTATTTTAGGATAGGAAAAGTGGTAGAGCAGAGCCCGAGCCCAAAACCTCTTTTAGGTCCATCACTTCGACCTCCGACCTCAAACGCCGTAGGGCCTCCGGGGACACCACGGTAAGGAGATGAAGACCACCTCCTCCTCCTCCTCCTCCTGTCTCCCTCTCATCCTCCATCTCTCCTCTCTCATGTTTCCCTGTCTCCTCTCTCTCTCTTTTCAGTCACTTTCTTCTATCTTTGTCCCATTTCCTCCCATCAGTAAAATTTATTTAGCCATTTTTCTTTCTCTCCATCACCCCCTCTCTCCCCTCTCATCTCACCCCCAGCTCCATCATCTCCTTGCTGACTCATCATGGCCGCCCGTCTGTCAGTCAGCCATCTTTGCCTTCTGGCCTTCACCAATTCATCTGTCCCTCAGAGAGACAGACAGACAAAAGACAGACTAGAGGAAACAGTGAAGACAGAGAGCGTCCGCTTTGATCCGTCAGCTCAGGTCAGGACTCAGGTTGTTTCCGGGTTTTCTCTCTTTCTCACACCGTGAGAGTCGTCCTCTTGCAAAGGAGAAGTGAAGAGGGTCAGACTGTGTGGTCTCTTCTCTCCTGTGGACCTTTTGTCTTCTCATCCCTCCTCTCTGTCTGTCTGTCTCCGTCCTGTGGCGTTGTCTCCGTCCTGTCTGTCTCCTCGTCCTCCCTGCTCTGTTGTTTTTTCCTGTCCTTCCTTTCCTGTCATCTTTCTGTCCCATCATCTCGCCAAAAATATCCCACAAACCTCTCAGAGACTGCTTACTCTTCTTCTTCTTCCTCTAACAGCCGCTCTTATCCTCTCAGGTCGCCTGCAGAGACGTGTTTTCGTCCTCTAACTCGTCTCATTTTCAGCTTCCAGTTTTCGGGCGCCAGCGTAAATGGCTTCTCCCTCCGCTAATAAATGACATATTTTTACAGCTCTGCTCATCAAACGGGAATCTCTGCCTGAGTCGAACTGACTTCATTAAAAATCTATAACTCTGGATCATTTCTGTCATCAGTGTTGATGGTTTTGACCCGTCTGTGGCCGCCGCCGCCTGCATCACATTTTTATTTTCCAGCCTCAGTTTGGAAGAAAATCACCACCTTTCGAGCCAAAATCTGAGCAATATATTTTCCCTCCTTCTTAAAAAGTCGTTAACGCTCCTTTAAAAGAAGTGATTCACCTCCACAGAGGACAGGGAGGGTTTGTTCTCTCGGCTCGCGTCGTGTTCAGATTGTGAGATCAGTTTCACAACCTCAACACGACGCAAACGTGCCAAATCTCCTGTGCAGGTTTTCTCTCTCTCTTAAAACCCACATTTTAAGTGAAGGGGTTGAAAATGGAGCAAGAAGCCCCCAGGAGTCTGTTCTCAGGGATCTGACAGCGTCTGTGACTGAACGCTCAAACACGTGTTCTGCAGCTCAGGAACCGTGTTTTGGTGCAGCGACAGGCGGCTGTATTGATCACTCTGGGGTGATGGAGGGGCTCATTTCTCTCTCTGTGATCATCTCTTTATTTCTATATGAGTGTTTTTCCTCTCTCAGTGGATTTGAATGGTGTCCAGACTACATGCTGTACTACACACACACTGCCTCTGTCCTCCTCTGCAAGCACGACCGACCTGTAGCCTGAGAGCAATCGCAGCTTCCTGTTCAGACTCAGTCTGACGCTCTTTCAACATTTATTCTTCAATGTTTGGGTTCTTCTCTCAACTTATGATCAACTCAGTCTTTAAAATGCATCAAAAACACCAAGGTGACCTCCAAACGTGCCTTGTTGTATTCAACCACACTGCAAAATCTGAAATCTGTATTAGACTTTATAAGAACAACATCCACCTGAAAAGTCCAGAAAAAGTCTTATTCCAGATTTGAAATAGAAAAAAATGATGCCAGATTTGTTGGTTAGGAGTTTGTTTTCTTATACAGAGAATGTCTAAATACAAGAAACTCAGACATGCCTTATAAATTGTTAAAATATGTAAAAGAAACAAAAAAAGAGGACTGAACATAGAGCCTTGGGGAACTCCAGAAAATGCCTTAGCAAGTTTTTCACTCTTAAAAATCAATTCTTTGCAAAAACTAAAATTTGTCTGTTATTATCTATTCTTAGTAGACTCAATTGAAGCCACATTCACCTGACAAGTCCAGAAAAAGGCCTTATTCCAGATTTTAGGAGAAAAAAATGGCGCTCAGTTTGCTTATAATTACTTTGTTTTCTTATGTCTTCGTACAAGAAACAAAAGAAAACCTAATAAACTGTTGAAATATGTAGAGAAACAAAAAAAAGGAGGACCAAACATAGAGCCTTGGGGAACTCCAGAAAATGCCTTTGCAAGTCTTTCACTCTTAAAAATCAATTCTTTGCAAAAACTTAAATTTGTCTGTTCTTATCTATTCTTGTAGACTCAATAGAAGCCACATTCACCTAACAAGTCCAGAAAAAGTCTTATTCCAGATTTGAAAAGATAAAAAAGATGCCAGATTTGTTTGTTAGGAGTTTGTTTTCTTATACTGAGAATGTCTTAATACAAGACACTCAGCAATACCTTATAAATAGTTAAAATATGTATAAGAAACAAAAAAAGAGGACTGAACTTAGAGCCTTGGTGAACTCCAGAAAATGCCTTTGCAAGTTCTTCATTCTTACACATCAATTACTCTGCAAAAACTAAAATCTAAGTAAATATTTGTCATTATTTCCAGTTAAAATATTCTTAGTAACATCAATAGGAGCCACATTTACCAGACAAGTCATGAAAAATGTCTTGTTTTAGATTTGAAAATAAAAAAATGTTGCCTGATTTGTTTGTTGGGAGTTTGTTTTCTTATACTGAGAATAACTTCATAAAAAAGAAACTCAGCAATACCTTTAAAACAGTTGAAATATGAAAAAAAAAAAAAGGAGGACCAAACATAGAGCCTAGGGGGACTCCAGAAGATGTCTTAGCAAGTTTTTCACTCTTACACATCAAATACTCTGCAAAAACTTAAATTTGTCTATTCTTATCTATTCTTGTAGACTCAATAGAAGCCACATTCACCTGAAAAGTCCAGAAAAAGGCCTTATTCCAGATTTTAGGAGAAAAAAATGGCGCTCAGTTTGCTTATAATTACTTTGTTTCCTTATGTCTTCGTACAAGAAACAAAAGAAAACCTAATAAACTGTTGAAATATGTAGAGAAACAAAAAAAAGGAGGACCAAACATAGAGCCTTGGGGAACTCCAGAAAATGCCTTAGCAAGTTTTTCACTCTTAAAAATCAATTCTTTGCAAAAACTAAAATTTGTCTATTCTTATCTACTCTTGTAGACTCAAGAGAAGCCACATTCACCTAACAAGTCCAGAAAAAGTCTTATTCCAGATTTGAAAAGATAAAAAAGATGCCAGATTTGTTTGTTAGGAGTTTGTTTTCTTATACTGAGAATGTCTAAATACAAGAAACTCAGCAATACCTTATAAATTGTTAAAATATGTATAAGAAACAGAAAAAGAGGACTGAACATAGAGCCTTGGGGAACTCCAGAAAATGCCTTTGCAAGTTTTTCATTCTTACACATCAATTACTCTGCAAAAACTAAAATCTAAATAAATATTTGTCATTATTTCCAGTTAAAATATTCTTAGTAACATCAATAGGAGCCACATTTTCCAGACAAGTCCAGACAAATGTCTTATTTCAGACTTGAAAAGAAAAATAATGACGCCTGATTTTGCTTGTAAGAAGTTTGTTTTCTAGTACGGCCAAGGTCTTAATACAAGAAACTCAGCAGTACTTTATAAATTTTTAAAATATGTAAACAAACAAAAAAGGAGGACCAAACATAGAGCCTTGGGAACTCCAGTAAACGCCTTAGCAAGTTTTTCATTCTTACACATCAAATACTCTGCAAAAACTAAAATTTGTCTATTCTTATCTATTCTAAGTAGACTCAATTGAAGCCACATTCACCTAACAAGTCCAGAAAAAGTCTTATTCCAGATTTGAAATACAAAAAAAAAGATGACAGATTTGTTTGTTAGGAGTTTGTTTTCTTGTACTGAGAATGTCTAAATACAAGAAACTCAGCAATACCTTATAAATTGTTAAAATATGTAAAAGAAACAAAAAAGGAGGACCAAGCATAGAGCCTTGGGGAACTCCAGAAAATGCCTTAGCAAGTTTTTCATTCTTACAGATCAATACTCTGCAAAAACTAAAATCAAAGCAAATATTCATGTCATTATTTCCAGTTAAAATATTCTTAGTAACATCAATAGGAGCCACATTCACCTGAAAAGTCCAGAAAAATGTCTTATTTTAGATTTGAAAAGGCAAAAATGATGCCTGATTTGTTTGTTAGGTGTTTGTTTTCTTATACTGAGAATAACTTCATAAAAGAAACTCAGCAATACCTTTAAAACTGTTGAAATATGAAAAAAAAAGGAGGACCAAACATAGAGCCTTGGGGAACTCCAGGAAATGCCTTAGCAAGTTTTTCATTCTTACACATCAAATACTCTGCAAAAACTAAAATTTGTCTATTCTTATCTATTCTTAGTAGACTCAATAGAAGCCACATTCACCTGACAAGTCCAGAAAAAGGCCTTACTCCAGATTTTAGGAGAAAAAAATGGCGCTCAGTTTGCTTATAATTACTTTGTTTTCTTATGTCTTCGTACAAGATACAGAAGAATACCTAATAAACTGTTGAAATATGTAGAGAAACAAAAAAGGAGGACCAAACATAGAGCCTTACACAAAAAAAGATAAATGTTTTAGAGTCATCTTTACGACCCAGAGACTCAATCTTTCCGAGGGACTTTTTATTCCCAGTCATGTTACTGAACTGTTGCAAATAATCCACATTAGTTGATGATATTTCATGAACTAAAGAAATGGTTGCAACATTTTGTAAGCCATCGAGTTCATTGTTAATCAGTATTTCACACCTTTTTTTGAACTCTTTCAGAGCTGGGCTGTAAATAACTTCTAACCAGCTTATCAACAAGATGATTTGTGACAGATGTGACACAATTTTCTCCGTTCACTCAGTCCCCGGAGAGAGAGCCAGGAACAGACAGACACATCTGCTAAATGGCACCAAACATGGCAACCAGCAGCGTGACACATCCAAGTGACTTCATACGAATGTTTCTGAGGCTCAGGGCGATGCTGAGCGTTATACATCGGTTTCATTTGATGGTTTTTTTGTCAGATAAAAAACTGATTAGATTACAGTGGAAGTGTTTCTGTTTCTTGGCTATGAAAGTGCAAAAATAAAAAAAATAAAAAAAAAATAAAAAAGCTGTCAGATCTCAGAATGTTCTCACCGTAGAAAAGAGGCAGTCGTCAGTGCTCATCGAGATCTCACATCTGTTTCTATGGCAGCAAGAGGCTCTGAAGTCCCACAGCAACAGAATATTAACTTTAACGATACACGACTCAACATCACCTCGTCTCAGAAACACGAAGGGTGACGCAGTTTCCAATCAGACAGACTTCTGCGGAAACTTAAACCCACAATCTCGTCATTCCTGCAGTTTTGCTCTGAGATATTAAAGATTAATGCTCCCTCTGGCAGAGTGGAGGTCGCGTTACATGTGAACATATGTTTAATTCAGCAGAAGATGAAACATCCGGCTTTTACGCCAACATCACTCGGTCTCAACCTTTTTATGGGTTTCTGTATCTGAAAGTTTTGTATCTGCTGCGGCGGATAGTTTCAGCCTGCAGACGTGAACAAAAATCTATGGATGGTCTCGAAAAAGACGCTTTTTTGACTGTTGCCATTTAAAATTTTTATGTAAATAACATGAAATTAACAAGACTGTACGGGTGAATTCCAATTCCTGTCTTAACCCTCAATCTCAAAATGCGCACTCCCGCGAAGTGTAAGTACTGTCCTGATTCTCAGAAAGTTGAGGTTGAGGGTTAAGTTTGAGGCTGTATCTCCCTCAATACTGAGATTTTCCGACACCACCCTTGGGACTAAGGGACACCCAGAATGCATTGCGTATTGTAGGTAAATAAACATGGCGTCCAAAGCAGCAGAGAAGGCGAGCTACTGATATAGTATTTTCTTTGTTAATGGAGATATAAATATTAGGAAAACCATTGTATTATCTTAGTTTAGACCCATTTTATGGATTATTTACCTCGTTGTTGCATAACATTTATTTTTATTTTACGATCTTTTGTCAATAGCGTCCGGTGCGGACAAGCCATGTTGCTATCGTTAAAGTTAGTTAACGTTACAAAGTGGTCATTTTTCTCCGTGGTAATGTTGTTTTATCAAGATAACAGCCTTTATAACATTCTTGTGCTGATAATGGTATAAGATGACCGGGCTGATGTCATCTCCTGTAGCTGCAGAGTTATGTAACGATTCAATATCGACCACAAATGGAAAGTTATTTGATACCAAACGACACTGTCGACTTATACAGGCACCAACACAATAAATATGTCTATAAAAAAACTATTGCGATTGGCTTCCTTATTGACTGTCTGTCAGGACAACAATTTCACTTGCATTTAAGGGGTGTCCCATTTCTAAGTCACAAGATACTTAACACTTGGTTTTGAGGGCGACTAAGATTGAGGGTTAAGAAAGGAATTGGAATTGGGCCTAATACTGCTGGAAACAAGCTCCCAGTTAAACAAGCTGTTGAACTCTCGCTTAGCATGATGCTAACTGTATAAACTGGGAAATCCTATGGAGAATCAGCAAAGCTAGCAGGGTTAGCGCATTTAACACTAAACTACACACATAATAAAATAACGACCCATCTGTATGAACTGATAATGACTTTGTCATCAGTCGTTCAAATCCCTGAATCACTCAAACACTCTGTTCCTCCTAACCGGTTTATCACCCATTGTAGGAGCAGGGACTCAAACACCAAGGTCTGCCCATAGCTCCGCCCCCAACAAGCCTTTAGAGGGCTGGCCAATCAGAAGGAAGACTTAAAGAGACAGTAGCTAAAATGAAGTGTTTTAAACCAAGGCTGAAAAAAAAAGGTTTTCCAAAATAAAAATCTTTGTTAAAACTAATCTGTTTGAGATTGAGTAACTTTCAAGCATCAACGTCACACAATACCAAAAAAAGTCGTAGTTCTCTCTCTCTCTGCATTTTTACAAGTGGACTTTCAAAGGATATTTCTAAAGGTGGCTTTTTTTAACTTTAGATAAATCTTTAACTCTTCATTGATTTTTCCTCATTTCCAAGAAAAAGTCCAGAAAAGGTGCAGTGTGAGTAAGAAAAGTGAGGCAGAATCAGGGGTCCGCCCTCGTGGCTCTAAGGTTTGTTGAATTAATGTGTCTGTTTCCTTTGCTTCTCTCTCTCTCTCTCTGCCCTTTTTGTCCCTCTCTTTGTAGCCGTACCCGACTGACATCACCGGCCAGCTCAACCTATCAGATCCCTCCGTCAGCACCGTGGTCTGAGAGACAGAAAGAGCTTCACTGCTGCTGCTGAGCCTCACACACACACACACACACATGTATAGACCCTCTGGACACACACACACACACACATGCACACACACACATTATATAAACAAACAGGCATCATGTAAACATACACAGACGGACGGACTGATTCCCTCTGAGACAGGAAGGAGAATGATGGCATCACTCTGTGCCAACACACACACACACATACACACACACTGACACACAATCCATCTGTTTTTTCAATCCCTAAACACACACACACACACACACTCACACACATATATATATATACATACACACAATTATTCGCCTTGCTCTGCTTGTAGCCGTCTGCCTCCTCCAACCAGAGGGTCTTTTCTTTCTGAACTTTTTGAAGCTGGTTTTTCTTTCGATGTCATCGGTGTTTGTACAGTTCATTCTGTTTCCTCTTCCTCACGCTGATTAATCACACTGACTCATCGATCCCAACGTTCAGTTCTCGACTTGGTTTGTTTTGCCGGAAAACTCGAATTCCAGATATCGCAGTCGTTTCCTCCGAGCGGAAACAAACGAAGATCTGTCGATGGATCAGGAAAGTGTTGATCGATCGGGCGCATGTGGACGGATAAGAAACCCATCGACCAATAAGGGGACTCCGACTCTCTACGTCAATCTAGCGCTCTCTGATTAATCAGGATGGATCTCAAACTCAGTGTTTTGATCAGGATCCCAGCTGATTGGTTGCTTATCCATCCATAGTGAGCCCGTCGGTCAGTCCTGATCCATAATCAGGGTGTGATTGGTGATCTCAGCCTCTGGGTCAGGAAGTCGCTTTAACCCAGAACTGCAGCTGTTTCCAAGTTCACTGAGGCAGCCTGAGTGGATCCACCACGTGGCGACCGTTTTCTCTGGCATTACCCTCAGCGTGAGAAGCTCAAGTTTAGTTATCAAACGGGACTTGGACAAAAACCAAGCTTCACTTGGCGGCTGTTTTTAGAGGCTAAGTTGCGGACAGGGCGGGAACGAGAAGCGTCTAGAGCAGTGGTTCCCAACCTATGGTCGGAGGCCCCCTGGTGGGCTGCAAAGGTAATGCAAGTGGGCCGCTTAATCATTTCCCAAATTGTTTTTTTTTTTTTTTGAGGGAGATGGAGGATAATACTTGGATACAAATATTTTTTTTTTATTTTTAAAACTCAGACAAGTTTAAAAAATATTAATAATAATAATAATAATAATGCATTTTATTTATAAAGCGCTTTTCATACCACTCAAAGACGCTGTACAGAAGATAAAAACATCAAATAAAACATCACAAAGTAAAAATTGCAGTTTTAGAGGAGATAAAAAAAAGAAGTACATTTAAAAGCAATCAAACATTAAAAGCAATTTTGAAGAGGTGGGTTTTGAGGAGTGTTTTGAAAGTGGATATATTTTGGCAGGTTCGGAGGTGAGGTGGTAGAGCATTCCAGAGGGTGGGGGCGGAGACAGAGAAAGAAATATTAAAAAATTTCAAATATTAATGTATAAAAAACATACCCTAAAGGATTCGTGAGCCCTATATGTAACAATGACTAGAAATGTAATTAAAAAAAATTGTCACAAAACTCAAATTGTAATAACTAGCAAAAAGTTATTGCCACATTATCAACGAGTTATTACATTTTAGGCTTTCTTACATTAAAAAAAGTACCTTTCAAGTCATAGTTATAAATCAGGCCTCAACATGGCACTATATGGCCTTCCTACTTATCCACATTATTTCCGAAATTGTACGATTTTTGTAGCAGGGTGGGTGGATGGTGGCTGTAATTCTGTAGAAATAAAAATATAGGGAATTTTTTTACATGTTAAAACTCAGTTATTTAAAAGAATATGAAAATGTTCTAATATCTGAATATAAAAAGTTGCTGTGAGAAGGCAATAATTGTGGGCTGCGAACATTTTTGGGACTTAACAGTGGGCCCTGAGTTAGAAAAGGTTGGGAATCACTGCTCTAGAGACAGTAGAAATAATTTCAGGATTGGACAAAAAATCTAAGTCGTGTAGCAGCTTTGTGATTTGGAAAACTAGAAAAATGGACTTCACATTAGAGCTGAACGATTTTAGAAAAAGATCTAATTGCGATTTTTCTGGCAGATATTGCGATCTCAATTCAATGTACAATTTTATTGAAATCAAGCTTTAGTGAAGTTTTCCCAATGTCCGGCAGAGAATCACATCAAACCATCAAAATTTTTTACTATAATGCAAGGATAAAAATGAAGGTAAGAATTATTTTTATCTTTTAGATACAAAGGTCAATATTTAAGTTCAAAAGTGGAAATTTTGAAAATTAAAGACAAAATTATGAGACAAAAAGTCAATATTTTGAGATTTTAAAAAAATCCAAATTTTATGTAATCAATCCAACATTCTGTGAAAAAAGTCTAAACTTTCACTTTAAGGGTCAAAATTTTAAGATAAAGGCAACATTTGAGATAAAAAGTGGTAATTTTGATATAAAAAGTCAAAATTCTAAGATTTAAGTCGACACCATATGAAATTAAGACAACATTAATAGATTAAAGGCAAAATTTTGAGAAAAAGAGAAGATTTTGAGATAAATAGCCAAATTTTGACTTCTCTAAAACCCTTAGTCAAACACTTCCACTGAGTCTGAACTTTAAATACAACTCTCGCTATTTTTAAACTGGACTTTTTAATTGTATTTTTAGTTTTAACAACTGAAGAACAAAAAAAGAGCCATCTTTGAGTCTTAACTTTTAAAAACAATTGAGTGCAAAATAACTGTTTTATGTTAAAAAAAGATAAAATACAAAACAATTAAAAAAAACCTAAATTAAATAAGCGATAATAAGAAAAACGAGATTCAACAATCTCAAGGAAAAAAAGGAATTTTCCCAACAGTTTTATACTGAAACACGTGTGTGAAACAGCTGATACTAAAGATTCTGGTTCAGTTAGGAGCAAAAAAATTGCAGTTTCTACTTCACATCATCAAACTGTGAATGCAAATAATTAATAACGTAAATGTCAGTACTTTTAAGTTGCCAGCTAAAGAAATATTGACGCAAAAACAAATGAAATAAGAAGAAAAATGGTGCTCCAAATTAGAAATACAGTATAGTTTTCCTCAAAAGGAAATTCTGAATTGAGACTCCATCGTATTTTGGTTTAAAGCTCTAATGGTAAAGTTTGTCAATTAACCTTGTGGTGCATAGTGGTCACTACAGTGGACACGTATCTAAAAGGTATTTACTCCTAAATTCAATGGTTCATGTGGTGGAAATTCATATTAACCTAAATATATATTTACAAATGTTATAGACAAACATTTGAGGGTGAAAAAGCTTGTAAACTGTAAATTATTCAGTGATAAAATGGATGAAAGAGAGTTAAAAAGTTTTGCAAAGCATTAAAAAAAAGAATAATTCATGAAATTACTAAAGAAAAAAGAAAAAAAGAAGAAGTCAAACAAAGAAAAATAAGTCATATTTATATCAAGCTCACACTGTTTTATGTTGAATGCTCATTTACAAATACTTGAAAAAAAAGGAAAACTTTTTTCATGCCTTGATACAAATAAAAACACTTAAAAAAAAACAAACCCTGACACTGACTTTCATAATTCATGCATCAGAGGGTTAAAGGTAATTATCTAATCAGGGAGTTGTTGTTTTTTTTCTTTAGATTATACATTATATTAGATTATTATATTAATTTTTTTTCCTAAAAGCTGATTCTGGAGTAGGATAAACAAAAACAATGTCTGTTGACTTTTGCGTTGGATAAGGAAACTCTACAACTAAGCTAAAAGACCAAAATGTCTATTAAAAGTATTTAATGTTTTATAATTACGTTTAATATGCGAACTAATATAACATTTATTGAGACACTGGAGGTAACGCTTTGTGTATACGTTAACTTAGATTTTGTTGGCTAATGTAACTAAAATAATTAATTAATTAATTTTAAAAAATGTGGTTTCTGCCTCAAGTGGACACGGGAGGTACTGCAGTTTTTAGGCTTCGTGTTCGAAGATGCGACGTCGCTGCTCGGTCGAATAGTTAAAACATTTGAGCTTCTCATTCTGGGTGTGATGTCAAAGGAAGACGGCCGCTGTCTGAATGTAGTTCATGGCTTCTCACAGCTGAGGCTCGTGGGTAATGAAGTCATTAAAAGCATTCCTGTGGTCTGCTTTAAAGGAACTGCGCAGGTTGGATCAGTGAGGAAACGCTTGTTGTTCTTCCGTCCCCCTGTAACCGTCCACGCCAACCATTTAAATGAACAATTATTCCTTTTTTTTCATAGATTTTATGTGTGAATTAAGAATTAAAGGGACAGTGAGGACTTTGTAAGTGAGCTTGAAAAAGTCTCATCTCTAGATATATAACTAATTATAATCCACAACTTAGAATTAGATCATCAGCGCAAAAAAAGGGTGTTTATAAATGCTTTTTCTCAGATTTATGGCAAAGTCTCTATGACAAGAGAGATCTGTGTTTTTCTCTGCTTAAAAAAAAAATTCTGTGATTTATTTAGCAGTAATAGTGGAAACAGGAGCTGGACTGTCTGACAGAAAAGTGACAGAACAGCAGTAGAAAGATAAACAGGAGAGTGATAGAGCACAAGCGAAGGGCTAAAACAGTCACTAATGTGTTTGTGCTGATGTTGATTCCTGTCCACATGCAGCAGTTATTCTGCAGTGATCTGTTCAAACCTGAGAGTCTATCAATAAAAACGAAGAGCCGGGTTACGTTTGCCGGAGTTGGTAGATGAGCACTGGTGGGACACAACCAGGATTCACTAACATGTATCAGAGCACCGAGCTGTGAGCACCGGCTACTTAACAACTCTACCATCTCAGCAAGTTTGTTTTCTAGTTTCAAACCACAGCAATATGTAACTGTTGATATGTACACTTATCAAAGAACGAGATCCAATCTTTAATTCATTTTTCATGTGATTGCGACAGTTTGAGCAAGTTCAGAAAGTTACTGCAATCCACTTCAATCAGAAAGTCCTCATAGTCCTCTTAAGTTTTAAAGATGTTATTTCTACACTTTATTTCTTTAGAAAATTTTAAATGAAATTCAGGTTTGTCTTTAAAAAAAAACAGATTAGCTGAACGTTTCTGAACAAAGCTGAATAAAGGTCATATAAATTCTAAAACTAACACCAAATCACCCTTTTTATTTATTTAGTTTTTATCTCTTTTTTTTCTTTTCCTGGCAAATGCAATCTATATCTCCAAAAAAAAGTAGGTTTTCACATGTATTTATGGTTATTTGGTTAAAAGACCTTTGAAATGTGGATTTAAGTTTTCACTACATTCAATTTTAAATTTTCTTGTTTTGCCCCCTGAAAACACATTTCTGAACTTCCCGTTTCAAAAAGACAAAGCCCAGTATTAATGGTTATATAAATGTGTGAAGTCGTATGCAGAAGCGTTTCTTTTAATTACTTTTGATACACAAACATAAATGAGTCTTCTGCTAAAATTGTGATTTGATTGCTAAGTTGTGCAATCTGTGTGATTCAGATGTGACTAAATACAAAAGTATTCAGTTGCATCCGTCGTTCATTACTTCCTGAACCAGAGGCTCCGCCCACCGTCCCCCTGATAGTCCCAGGGCATGATGGGATACACTGCTCCACTTTCCACTGTGTCTCTGCTGAAGATGTCAGTCTCTGTCTACCTCAACGACACTGTAACTCCCACCTGCCAGAAACTGATGTCCTGTGAAAACCTCCTAACTCCTGGTCGGCCCGTGCACACAGGCCCGATGGAGTCACGAGGTTTTCACGCTGCAGAAGCGATGTAGCTGCCGTCTTTGAAGTTATAGTTACGAAATGTGTTCTTAGAGAAATACATGTGTGCATGAAAAAAAAGATAATGACGACCCGAGCCGAGAGCCTCACTGAGAACAACCCGGTTACCTTTCCATAACTTCATGTTGCTTTAAAATCACGATCATAGACTGTATAATGAGTGGACGTAACGACGTTCGGCTCAAACTGAAGCCTCCAGCAGATGCCCCGCCCCCTGGTGTCTGGCTGCAGTATAGGTCATAAGCCCCGCCCCCTGGTGTCTGGCTGCAGTATAGGTCATAAGCCCCGCCTCCCCATGTATTCCAGATATGAGCCAGGAAAACTTTAAAAAATTACGATACCTCGTAGAAACGTTTCTCTCATCTTTACGCTAAGGTGGTATGACGATGTCATCTGGCTGCATGGTGTTCAGGTGTTTTTTTTTCTGAGAAGTTGATTTCTCATTAGTTATTGGACGATAAAAACCGTGATATAAGTTTCGTTTTACGATAGTTGACAGCTGCAGTTCGTGAGTAGTTTTTATCGGGGATATAAGAAACTTCAGGAAAGAGCCAAAAGGAGACTAAACCTTCTGAAGAAGAAGAAATAAATATTTTCTCTGGCTGCACAATGGCGGCTAGAGAAACGGGGTTTTCTGGCCTCAAAAACGTAGAACGGTGACAGGCGGAAGCACGCTGTCCATTCTATATACAGTCAATGGTCACGATGCATTCATTAGATCACCTTAGCTTCTTTTTCTTACAAATCAGCCTGCAGAGACAAATCTACAAACTCCTAGAAAACCTTAAAGCTGATGATGAAACTACAGCATTTCTACACATACTTACACTAAAGTGAATGATAAATAAAATCAAAAGTTGTGGCTAAAGCTCAGATAGCATCTAAAGTTGACAAGTCAATCATGTATACTAACAGTGATGTCAACTTCAGTCTCTTTTTTCCAGATGGTTAACTCTACAGCGAACGTGTCAGCTGAAGCTTTAAGGTGGAACAACTCAATGACGTTATCTTTAACAATAAGTCAGACTGGGAGAGCTAATGCTACTTTTAGCCCCATTTAAAACTACCAGCGTTACAGCAGCATGACAACGTTAAAAAATGTGAACCAATACAACAATTTTTTAAAGATATTTTTTGGGCTTTTCTGGCTTTAATTGGATAGACGAGGACAGTGGATAGAGTAGGAAAGGGGGAGAGAGTGGGGAATGACATGCGGGAAACAGGCCACAGGCGGGAATCGAACCCGGGCCACCCGCTCGAGGGCAAACCTCATGGTGCGCGGCCATATCCTGCGCCCCGCAAAAATTCCAATTTTTTGGAACTGAGATGTTTATTTACCCTTTTAACAAAATCCACAAAAAATATTGCTTTATCTTTCCATCCATGATATATTTCTTGTATCACATTTGACACTTTTGCGAACTTTTTTATTGAAGCTTTTTAGTAAACATGCATTTATTTCATGCAAAAAAAACACTTCTTTAAAAAGAAAATGTCACTATTTCAATGTTATTTTTACTGAAACGTCTTAAAAATCAAACAATGATTCTCCTAAAAATATGTGAGTGGATGATTTCATGAGATTTTTGAAAAGGGCCAAAATAAAACTTCAGCTGACTGTAGTGATATGACAATCCTCAAGGTGGTAGAATATGTTTTTAAAAATATTTAAAACAGGTTTTTAAAGAAACTATTAATCATTTTGATGAGATAAAGTTCTTTGAACTCATGTATCAAATATGATACGTTTGGCTATAAAGGGTTAGAAGGAATGCTAATTCTGTGAAGCAGATATTTACATCTGGGAACATTTACGATCAAAACATATTTACTTTTGTTGCTAATGTGCAAACTAGGGATTGGTATTTCAAGCTAAAGTACCAATCGATTATCACGCTTAACCCTTTGCTGATTAGTCGAATAGTTTAGAAGCAGTTTTTAGTTATTTATCAGTAAAAAGCAAACATCTATCAGATGTCTTTCAACCCCTTCTAGAAGTTATATCACATAACAACCAAGAGCTAATAACGGCAGTTTAAGAAATAAATGTTTAAGATGAGACAACAGTCACATAAAAGATCCTTTTTTTTTTTTTTTTTGTTAAGCAGTTATTCAAATATTTGAAAGTCATGACTCAGTCCCTCAAACTAACATGGAAATTTGTTATCAGTATCTACTTGATGAATATTCCTATTCCCACCCTGTTGTAAATACTTCTACCATTACTGTTGCAGATAATCAGTCGACAATTGTAGGTCAGCTTCACTGGAAAATAACAATGATTAGGAATCTCATATCTTAGTGTAGTTCAAAGTCAAAAGTCCTGTTTTTTTCCTCTAACTGACATTAAAAAAAACAACTTTCACGTGCACAGCTTCCAAGACCAAAAGTAGTCATAAAAACCTACATGGATTAATTTTAGATTTGCTAAGAAGTTGGTTTGGACGTATAAGCACACAACTTGTGACTTTTTTCTCCTTAATTTCTTCTTAATCTTTAAAATCATGAAGCTGCTCAGACTTAAATTCAGCAAACAAATGATAAATGAACATTTGTTAGAATATTTGACATTCAATTGTCTGAACAGTTAAATATCATCTTCCTCAACAGTCAGCATAAGAAACTCAACTTGGATGAATTTGTAACATTAATAGAAGCTTTAATTCTGCTCATTTGATGCGTCAAAGTTGTAAAACAGACACGTGACACCAGCTTGGGACGAAGCTCCACTAACACTGTAACCTGGAAGTAAACGAGCACAGATAACAGAAGGTTTCCCGTCAGTAAATAAAGATAACTTTGTTTGTAGTCTGTGTGCGATAAGAGCGATAAGGAGCCAGTACGGGAAAAGTGACCGTGTTGAAACTTACATGTGTTTTGATAATTAGAGGCTGCTAACAGATTTTCAATTCAATTTATTCAATTAGCATTTAAAGACAAATATATTATAGATCCAAATATCACATAATGGTTGAAGCTGATCGAAAGGGTGTAGGCTGAAGAATTTAAATTAAGTTAAAAATAAATGAATAAATAAACTTAATCAACTTAATTACATGGTCTGAGTAACACCATAAGTTTTCTAAATGGAGAAAAGTTAAACATTTTCACAACAAAAAACAAATCCTGAACAATATTACAACCAAACACAACCCAAGTTCCAATATTTTGTTGTTGTTTTCTTCACATTTGATTGACATATTTTCTTATTACTTTGGTTTTAAACGTGTTTTTAAATGAAGAAAGTGAATAACACATTTTTAATTCACTGTCACAACTATTCCATAAGTTTACACCTTTAACAGAAACACACCTCTGCGTAATGTTAGTTCTTGTCTTCCCCTCAAATCATTAAAACTCTCTCTAGTTTCGCAAAGTAAATTATTGTGTGCTTTATACATTATCTGTGCAATTTTAAATTCAACTAAATCATAAAATTTAAGGGTTTTTAAACTGATAAACGAAGCGTTTGTTGGTTCCAGGGAATGTGAGCGATTAATAATTCTGACAGCTCTTTTTTGTAACTTAAAAACAGGTTGAGAGTTGGTTTTATACGTGCGTATTATACATATATCCCCACACAATAGGTCATATATGGGAGTAACAGAGAGAAATGATCAGATTACATACTTTGTATTTAACCATTAACATTTTACTTCTCTGCAGGCTGATTCTCATGTTTCATGTTTAAACTCAGTTTGCATCAGAAACAACCTGCTTGTTTTTGAGTGTGACCTGCAGTTACTGTACTTTTACACTCCAGCTGCGTTTAACGCTGAATGGAAAATGACTCGAACGCCAGATCGAGCTGCGGACAGTCGAACATTCAGAAGCTGCTCACAAACCTTCCCGTGTTCTCGGTGACGTTCGTTTGTTCGGCTCGTTTCACTTGTGCACATGTAAAACTGATGCTGTTAAAAAGGGGAGCTGCACCACATGATTCACTTTAAACCTGGATCATCACTGAGTTTATGTTCATTTCTCTGACTTATACTTATTATTCCAACTGTTTCATACAGAACTGAGACATCAGCAGATAAAAAACGGTCTGTTTTAGGTGAATCCTGCTGAATATCAAGCTTTGCTTTAACTACTTTTACTCATCTCTGACAAACATTACCCAGCTGTGCCATCACTCTACGCCAGGGATTCCCAAACTTTTCAGCCCCCAAAACAAAGGTGGCAGAGACGAGTGACCCCCACTAACCCCAGAGGTGACTGAAGCATAAGAAAACGTGTGTGTAGGACACATGCACTAATAAGCGTATCCAAACATGGGCATTATGACAACACAAAAAAGAACAACAGCCTGAAAACCATGTTATGATTTTACATGTAACAGTTTAATATGAAATTAAAGCAGAAAATGTCAAAGTTATTTCTCTGTAATTTGTGAACAAACATTGTTGCAGTCGTGTGCAAACTCAATTTTGGTTCAATACTTTCATTTCCACATTAGAGCAAGAATAATTCAGTTCAAGTAATAGTCATAAACTGTAGCTCTGTGTAAACGTGAACATTGTTGCAGTGCAGGTTAACTTTTTGGGATATATGTTTCAGTGTTTATCTCACCTAATGAAATGGATGGGCACTATGCTGGAGTCCATTCTGGGTTTAATTTTGGAGACGGTCACTCGGAGATCATCCTCCACGTTCACACAAGATATATATTTATTTTTAATAAATGTCAGGGCCGAGAAAGTCTTTTCACACAGGTATGTTGAGCCAAACAGCGTTAGTACCTTAGTTGTGGTCTGGGATAGCTGTGGATATTCCCTCTAAACTGAAATCATCTCGCGACCCCCACTTTGGGAACCCCTGCTCTACGCCACCATGAAAGTGAGTCTGATCTTATTCATGAAAATACTCTTACAAAGAAAACTAATCCACTGAAACCATTAGGAAACAGTGCATTGAAATTTGAATTTTACAGTTTGAGATTAACTGACATGGATAAATAATCACACAACTTAAAGCAGGGGTGTCCAAACTTTTTCCCAAAAGGGCCGTATTGGAAACTGTGAAAATGACCGAGGGCCAACAGCTCTTATGGACATGTTTGATAACAGTGAAAGTTACAAATGAGCGTTACAAATGGAAAACTATTTCTTTTTCATGGTTTCTGAAAAAAACAAACAAACAAAAAACCAAACCTGGGAATAGCATGTACCTTTTTTATGGCAGTATCAGGATCTGGACTTCATCACGTTTGTTTATATGACAATTATAAAAACATTTTAAACCCTAAGTATCTCTGATCCTGCATTCTTAACCATTTTATGCTTCAACTTTTGTCCTTTTTTTGACCGTTTCATATCTTTAATTCAGTTTTTACCAGGAGAGTACAAAAAAAAAGATGAGATTTGTTGAGTACTTTGTGTAAAACGTAGTCCGGTTTACATTAATTTACAGTCGATATTCTCAACAACTCAAAAACGTCTAACATGTCTCAAATCGAAATATTTCAACGGATACGTGTCAGGTTTAGAAACACAAAAGTTACCAGATATATTAAGATTTATTTCAAGCACTACACAGAAACTGTAAATGTAAAAAATTAGAAAATGATTAATTTAAGTGACAAAACTAACACATGGTGAGATGAAAGCTGGGGGCCGCATGAAAATAGACCGCGGGCCACAATTGGCCCCCGGGCCGTAGTTTGGACATCCCTGGCCTAGTGGATATGGCCGCGCACCATGAGGTTCGCCCTCGAGCGGGTGGCCTGGGTTCGAATTCCCGCCTGTGGCCTGTTTCCCGCATGTCATTCCCCACTCTCTACCCCCTTTCCAACTCTATCCACTGTCCTCCTCACCTATCTGATTAAAGGCAGAAAAAGCCCAAAAAAATATCTAAAAAAAAAAAAAAAAAAGTTGCAATGTTGAGTTCATAAACTCCCATTTTGAAATCAACAGAAAAGTTAAGATATAGGGTTTCAGACGTTAAAATTTTGCAATAAATAGTCGAAATTTTATTTAATAAAGTTATAACATTTAAGCTTAGAAGTCCAAATTTTGAGTTTTTGAAGTCAAGATTTTTCAGATAGAGTCGATAAGACAGAATCTTGAGTTCATAAAGTTGAATTTGCAATGTTACGAGTCTGATTTTTGAGATGTAAAGCCAGAAAATTTAGATTATAAAGTTGAAATTTTGAGGAAAAAACCCTGAATTTTGAGATTATAATAGGTCATTTTGAGATTAAAGTTGAAATTATGAGACAAAAATTCAAAATTTTGATCAAATGAATTAATTCATAGCTGTAGAAAAGTAAACACAGTGACAGCAATCAGCATTAAAGGAACTAACCCCACTTAAAACAACTATGTTTGTCAAACTTTATTTGACCCGAGTTTGAATTTTTGAGATGGACTGGCCAAAATTCCTGATAAATTAAAGATGATGAAATAATCTTTTTAATTATTAAAAGGATTAAAAAGCTGGAGTTTTGGTTCCTTGGGCCTGTTATCATTTTAATTTAGGACTAAACATCATTTGAAATTCCTCTTTTTAGCTCTTGTTTGTTTCCTTTTTCCGTGACACTCCAATCTCTTAACAGTTTTTTGTTTGTTGAACCTGCAGCTGCAGAAGCTTTTATCTGAGTTCAACCAACACCAGATCAGATTAATGCGGCCTAATCAAAAATCTGGGTGGAGGTTTATACAGATTACAGGATTATCTGCTGCTGCTGGATCAACCTGCACAGAGTCAGAGGGTTGAAATTATTCTGCTTTGTTTCAGTTCACTGAGAGGATCCACGTTCGGGTTCAACCTGAAGTTATGAGGAGGGAAAAGTCCAGAGATCACACGTGAGGAGGAGCCGATGAAGATACATGATTCTTCAGCTTTGTTTTGAAATTAGAGACATTATATTGGGAGCAGAAGTTGATTCAGAGAGGAGGATGCAGCCGCTCATCCGGAAGAGGCAGAACTCTGCTTTGCATGCAGCGACTCTCATGTGCAGGTTTGTCACATTCAATTTTCATAACCAGATCACACGGCTCTGAAATATAAAAACATCTGCACATCCTTATTTGTTTACCTTGTTTAAAGTCAGAGTATTTTCAGAATAAATGTCCTGTTCTGTCAGTTTTTCCCCCATTTTATGAAAGTTTGTTTAATCTCTAACCCAACATTGTTTTTATTTCTTTCTCTCTTCCTTTCTCTGTCGTGTCGTGTCGTAGATCACCTGGTTCTGCAGAAATGGACTCGGTTCTTTCCTCAAAGCCTCGATTCCACCTCGACCTCTGGCTCTGCTTCACCCTCCAGAACTGGATCCTGGATGTGGGTCGGCCTGTTGCAATGGTAAAAAGATGATAACTGATGATAAAAAGCTCCTTGAAGTGACTTTTTACATTTTTTTAATTTGCATTTTTCAAGGTTTTAAACAATAAGTGTCTTGACTGTCAAACATATCATAAAAGGAACAATACAAACAAGGAGAGAAATATTTCAAAACATAGACAAAAGCATGAGTAGAAAGAAAAGGAAATGTACAAAAACTTGGTAATAGTAATAATAATAAAAAGTTTAAGTAGGACAGCAAGTTAATTTCATTTCAAAACCTTCATCAACTTCTTACAGCTCCAAAAATCAGAGTTAAATATTGAGTATTATAAACAGTGTTAATAGATGTCAAAGGGTTTTGTTTATGTCCGTCCTGCAATGAGCAGCTAGATGCCTCAAAATTAAAGACAAAGGGTATAAATAAGAGAAATTCATGTGCGCATGAGGTGTTGCACATGAGAAGAGAGAGGAATTGTTTCTCCCATCTTTTCTCAAAAACAGAAAGCTGGTTTCTGATTGTCATGGTAATTTTTTTTCTATTTGATAGATTTCATTTTCAAGTTCCTTCCACTTTGTGTTTACCAAACTGTCACCCTCAAAGTGACTTACAGGATAAATTAATGGTTAATTTTGTGTTTTCTGTTGCTAAATCTCCCCTCAGCTCGTTCTTGCTGCAGACTGGATTCCTCTGAACCGTCCAGGTGTTGCAGAATTTCTCCACCTCCTGTACAACATCACCGCCCCGCTCATCCTGCTCAAAGTAACTGAAGCACGAAGACACTTTTCTGAGCACATTAATAAATAAAAACTCTCTTAAAGAAGCTGCACAGTTTGTGTTTTTTTACCTGCAGATGCTCGAACGCAGCCCCAGGAAGCCGCCTCTCCTCGCCATCCACCTCGGCATCATCTCCATCGTCATCGGCAGCAGCCTCCACCTGGTGGCCGAAGCTGTCACCCGACGGCTCCTTCTGATTGGCTACCAGCTGCACCTGTCGTTCAGAGAGAATCCAGTGATGCAGAACATCAAAGCATCTCCAGTGGTGAGCTAATGCAAGTTAAAAAAATCAGGTAACAGTGAAATGATAAATGAAAAAATGGTTTTATTTTGCAGATTGAAGCTTTTGAGCTCCTGTTTTACTTTGATGACACTCTCGGTCATCTCATGTGGTAAGAGAGCAAACATAATTCATTCTTATTCTGTAGCTTTCTTTTCAATAAACACTCACTTTTGTCCCTTTTACTGTCTGACTTTCCTCAGTGCTTCTTAAATTCCATTAATCATGCATTTTTACCATTCAAAGAGGGGTATTGTGCTCAGTGCCGATTCTAGGGTGTGATGGGGCCCCAAGCAAAAATTTCCAAGGGGCTCCTCTGACAAGTGTTGACATAATAATCTGAAATCGACAAAAAACGTCAGACACTCAAACTTCTTAAAAAATATATTATAATTGAAATAAAACTTTCAACACGTTTTTGTCCCTTTTGTCACAAACTTACCTAATGTAGTAATTTTTGATAAATGTCGTTTTTTTTATGTTTATACAGTTTGTTTTTCTTGTTGTCTTGTTACGTTGAAAATTTTTGTTATACACACAAAAATGGTTTTGTCATCGGTCCTGAAGTGGAAACAATAGTTTCAAATACAATGGGGCTTATTTAAATTGTAAATATTCTCCAAAGTTTTCTTTTTTCGCTCCCTGAAGGGTAGCTCCTCTTCATCTTGCGTTGTTGTTGTCGGTTTCATACGTTGATTGACAAACTTCAGTAAAGTAACGGCCTGTAGCGTTGCCCGAAAGATGACATGGGGGCCCCTTTATGAGGGTATCCGTCAAAGATGTCATTGCAATTTGGCCACGAATTGTTTGATGTGGATCATGGGGTTAATGGTCACTGCAATTGCTACATCTTAGACATTACTGTGGAGTCAACTTCGTCAGCCCTCGGGGGCCCCCTTGTGGTTTCGGGGCCCCAAGCAGCTGCCTGCCTCGCCTGTTGGCAAGCGGCGGCTCTGGTTGTGCTTCTCTTTTAAGTCTTTTTAGTGTGGTATACCCTGAAGTATCAACATAATTTACAGCAAAAAAAGACATTTTTCTAATGCTGTTGTTTCAGAAAACCCTTTATTTCAGTCTCTGCTGCCTTTTTAAAGCTCCCCACTCCACAAACCCCCTTCACTCTGATTGGCTGACCCTCTAGAGGCCAGTTTGGGGCACAGATAAGAGTATTTAGGTAAATGAACTTCACAAGACACACGTGTGTATCATGATAAAAAGTTTTATCCGAAAATAGAACATTTTATAAAGTTGATCCCAAAGTCATCATAATGTGTTAAAACATCACTGAAACAATCAAATTTTTCATCAATTTTCATTAAGACAATGAAATTTTGGACCTGGTGAAAACCTTACATAAATAAACTACTTTATTTATGATAAATGTAATTATGCACGAGTGTGAACATCCAGCATTATCACTTTATATCCATGTTGAACACATAGGTAAGCAGAATAACCCTTCTTTAAGGTAATAATTCTTTATTTATGTCCATACGTTCTGATTTCATTACCTGTAATAATAATGAATACATTAAGACAAAATCATTTTTTAGTTTTTCTTCTGTCTCCTTCAGGTACGTCCCTCTCTTCCTCGTCCTCTTCCTCTTCTTCAGTGGTTCTTTCAGTCGCAGGAAACAGGAGGAGACGTTGCCTCCAGCAGGATGGATGCTCCTGGCTCCCAATGCTGCCTACTACTGGTCAGACTCTGTTACTGCAATAAAACGTTTTGTTTCTGAACATCCACTTTCACAACAGATGTCCTGTTTGAGTGGTGTATACGTTTTCTGTATTTGAGATCATTTAGGATGCTTCTTCTGTTTTTCTTCAGCCTGTAGCAGTGGTGTGCACGGGTAATTGTTGAAAAGTGTGCACAAAAATGTCTTAATGGCAGCCAAAACAAATGCTGAAGTGTCCACCTGGTTGAAACATAGAGGCTTTAGAAACATATATACAGCATTGTTCCAAAACGGCTTAGGTCTAAATGTTAATTTTGCTACCGGCACACACTGTACAGGGAGTTTTTTTTTTCTCCAACTCAGCAATCTACAAGATATTAGGATCCTAAGTTTGTCCAATAAGAGTCTAAGCTCAGCTCACCTGACTGACAGGAAGTTCAAAGCCTGCGTCACATCCAACATGGTCATCGCCATTAATACACTTCATAACTCTGCATCAGGAACAGACAGGCAACATCTCCCTCCTGAGATCCAAGATGTGCCAAAGTGCTTTCTTGGGAGCACAACACAAGCTAAAGTGTCCTCTCAGCACCCAAAACCTTGCAGTAAAGTGCCTTCTTGGCAGATAAAACATGTGCTTTTCTGGTGCCAAAACAACATGAGGGAGCCTTTTTATGAGCCAAACTGGTTAAAGTTCTCTCCTTGGTGCCAGACTTGACACTTAAGTGCTTTCTTATGGGATAAAACATGAGCCAAAGTGCCTTTTTAGAACCAAAATATGCTGAAGTCCCCATCTTTGTGTCAGACATTGCATTTAAGTGCTTTCTGGAAAGCTAAACCATGTACTAAAGAGCCCTCTAAGCAATCAAAATGGTAGCGAAAGTGCCCTTTCCAATCCAAAAAAGTGCTTTCTTGTGGGCTAAAACGTGTGCTTTAGTGCCTTTCTGGTGCCAAAACACCATGAGGGAGCCCTCTTATGAACCAAATTGATTTAAATCCTCTCCCTGGTGCCAGACCTTAGACCAAAGTGCTTTCTTAGGGGCTAAAACATGAGCTGTGCCTAACTTAGAATCAAAATATGCTTAAGTGCCCTCCTTTGTGTCACAAATAAGTGTCCTCTTGGGATCCAAAAATGTGCCAAAGTGCCCTTTAAAGGCCCAAACCTGGCACTGAAGTGTCTTCTTGGGAGCTAAAACATGTGTTAAAGTGCCTTTTTGGGAGCTTAACTATACCAAAGTGTCCTCCTTGGTGCCAGATCATATGCTTGAGTGCATTCTGAGGCGTCAATATGGACACTTTATGAGCCTTTTCTTTTTTTCTTTTGCCTCTGCCCTTCAAAATCTCTGTATATACCATTAACAGGCTGTAATGAAATCAATCTTATCCTTTTAGGCAGGTCTGTCTTATTGAAGATCTTGTTTTTGTCTCTGACAGGATCAGATTATTATTTGAAGTGTCTGACGAGACAGAAATAATCAATTCAGAGAGAGAGATGTTTTTTCTTTTACTTGACGGATGATCATTAAAAACCCTCAGGTTGTTTTCAGATAAGAACTGAACTGAGACAGTAACTGATAAAAAACAGAGCATCACCTGTGTGTGTGTGTGTGTGTGTGTGTGTGTGTGTGTGTGTGTGTCCGGAGTGTCAGTAATTATTGATCAGGTGGATCTCAGGTGTTGCTGACTAATTACATTACTGACAGAGGAGCACTTAAAGTGACTCTCGTCTTTATTTCTTGGTACTGTCCTTCAGACTCACTAAAAAGGAAGTGTAGTTTTCAAAAAGTCTCCATTGTGTAAAATTTTTTATGATGTATTTTGTCAAACTTTCATTGTAAAAGAGAGGAGGAGAAGGAGGACGGTCCAAAGACTAGTGACTTCCTGTTTGGAAGTAGGAGAAGTAGAAGTGGAACAAGCCCATGACCGCCACAGTGATGCATCAGAGGAGGCGGGGCTTAGTTCCTGACAGTAACGGCCTCTTCATGCTCTACAGGTAAACGTCGGAGCTGCTTCATCGTTCTCCAGGTGTGAAAGTGTTTCCACAGTCGTCTCAAATCTCTCTCTGTTGGTCAGTTTCGCTGCAGCTCTGCTCCTCGTGGCGGTCTGGGTCATCTGCTTGTGGAACGACGGCGTCCTGAGGAAGAAACACCCCGGGCTGATCTACGTCCCTCAGCCTCGAGCCGTTTACACGCTGCTCCTTCAAAACTACAGCTGGACATAACAAATGCTCCTCTTGCTGTCGACCGATCACTGTGAAACCACTTTAACTGGGAAAAAAAATGTCACAACGACAACGATCTACCACGAAAAAAACAAAGGGACTTATATTTGTATACAAGGAAAAACTGTAAAGATAAAACGTCTGAAAACCTTGAATTTTATGGTTTTATTTGGGCAAAATAACAGTCATTGAGGTTGTGCAAGTTAAAATGAATGGTATAAATATATTGAGCTGCACAAACCTAAAATTTTACAGGAGCAGGATGTTCAAAAATATGATGCACTGTAAAAAAAAGTCCTGTTGTTTTCCTGGAAATAAAACTGGCAGCTGTTGTTGCAAAGGGCATTTTGTTTATTTAAAAAAAAAAAAAACACATTTTAACCCTATAAAGCCAAACGTACCATACTTGATACATGAGTTCAAAGACCTCTGTCTCATCAAAACGATAAAAAGTTTCTTTAAAAACCTGTTACAAATATTTTTAAAAACATATTCTACCACTTTAAGGATTATCATATCACTTCAGTCAACTGAAGTTGAATTTTGGCTCTTTTCAAAATGTCTGCGCTTGTGAAATCATCCACTCACATATTTTCAGGAAAATCATGGCTTAATAAATAGTTATTTTTATTTTTTTAAGTGTTTTCTATATGGAGTAAATGCACATCTAATAAAAAAAATTAAAATAGAGAAAATGGTACGCAAAATTGCCCAGTGTGTCAAATGTGATACAAGAAATATATCATGAATGAAATGATAAAGTGATTTTTTTTTGGTGGATTTTGTGAAAAGAGTTAATAAACATCTCAGTTCCAAAAAAATTGGAATTTCCTAACTATTTTTTTTGATAGGTCAGGCTTTTCAGGGTTAAACTGGTAAAATCAGTAGCTATTTTTTTGCTGAATGTGCATGACCACAATGCTATTTGTTTTGGTTAAACTCTAAAAAAAAAAAAAAAAGTTAATAAAAGTTGTTATTTCATAAAGAAGAGATTTACAGATGTGAAGTTACAAGAAGTTACAGTGAGAATATTTAGCAGTAAATAACTGAAGATTACTGTGAGAGTCATGCAAAATGCAAAAGCCACTAATTCACTGTGATTTTACGCACAGAAATTTTACAGCAGTGGTTCCCAACCTTTTTCGATTCAGGGCCCACTTTTAAGTCTCAAAAATTTTTCGCGGCCCACCTCTGACCATATAATTATGGGGGCTTTATAGTGATTTGTTAGGGCTTGATTTGTAACAAAGACCCAAAATGTAAGAAAAAAAATGTAATAAAACCCGAAATGTGATAACTGGTCAATGATGTAACAGATGAGCCCAGAAGGTGAAAGTCATTTGCCCACGATATAACAACTTGTTAAATGTTGGGTCAGTGATTATAGTCTTGGGATATACAATATTTGTTTAATCAAATTTCAGGGTTTTGTTAAATTTGGGGTCATGTTACATGTTGGGCTTTAACTTGCCCTCTTCAAGGACTTTTCTTATATACAAACGTTCGAACATGTTGAATATCCTTACAAATGTAACCAAGTTTTAATATTGAAACATTATTCTGTACATTTGTATCTTTATATAATTACCCTTCATTAAAACTCAGACTACTTTGAAAATGATTTGGCGGCCCACTTGCAATATCTCCGCGGCCCACCAGGGGGCCACGGACCACAGGTTGGGAATCACTGTTTTACAGTGTAGTATTTCTGGGGTCTATAGAGACACCAGCGTTCATTTCAGAATCAGAATCAGAATCAGAATCAACCTTATTCACCAGGTTTGCTTGAACATACAAGGAATTTGTTGTGGTATACTGTTCTCTCTTGTACAAGGTAGTGATAAGGCATAAAAGGTAAAATAGCCATAATGAAAAATTTGCATGAAGAGTGTTATCAACAACTATAAACACAAAAGAATAGCAAACAGACAAGACTCATATTTACAGGCTAAAAATACGATAATAGTGCAACAGTGAGTAGTGCAAGAATGCAGATATTAATGAGGCAGTTCAACAGTTGCAAAGTGAGTTAAATAAACAATGAAGAATAATTAAAAAATGTACATTCTGCTGTTACATTAAATATCTATGGGTTTAATCACAGTACTGTTCTGGGTTCAGGTTCTGAAAATCAGAGAGAAACAGAAAAAGCAGAGTAAAGACGTGGAACCTCCTCGTCCAAGGAGGATGTCCCTTACTCTTGGAAAGAGGTAGAGGAGCAGGAGAAAGAGAACATCTCCTGACACTGTTATACAACCGACTAAACTCAGGATGTTGTCACGGATCCCACAGGTGCTCACTGATCTTTATCATTTTCAAACAGCTTCCTCTGAGACTCCATAGATGTTTTTTCCTCCTGTTTCATCATTCACACTGTTGAAAAACTCCACTCTACTGTAAACTCTGCAGATTTCTCCTTTAAAGTGAGGGAGGTTTTCTGCTCCCTCCTCCTCCTCCTCGTCTACATGGAGTCCCAGCCCTCCTCTTCCATCCTCGTCCTCTGTTGCATTCCTCGTCTTACAGCAGCAGGGATCAGATTCCTGAGCAGCAGCTGAACTCGGAGCAGTCGCTCGCTGACGCACTGACACAAACATCCAGGATGGTGAGAGAAAAAAGTGACGTTTTCCTCCACGTTTCACCTTTTACCTTCTTTCTTTCTCTCATGATGTTTCTCTCTTCTCTTCTCAGGCCAAGTTTCTGACCCAGGATCAGATCAACGGTAAGACTTTACTTTGAATGAATGAAATTTATGAGCAATTGAAACGAATGTACAAACTCAAAGTAAAAAATTAAAATCTTCAAGGTAACATCACAGAAACAAAAGTTATGCATAGTTGCTTTTGTCATTGATTATTAGTATCAAGTGCATCATGACATGATCACTTTAACCCTGTGGTGCATAGTGGTCACTACAGTGACACCTATTTAAAACTTATTTACTCCTAAATTCAATGGTTCATGTTGTGGAAATTCATATTAGTCTGTGTCAGGATATTTTTATTCTTCTTAGGGCCTGAAAAAATGTTTTCAATTTTTTTTCCAAGTATATTTACATTTTTTTTAAAGTTATAGACAACATTTGAGGGTGAAAAAGCTTATAAACTATAAATTATTCAGTGTTAAAATGGATGAAAGAGAGTTAAAATGTTTCGCAAAAATTAAAAAAAAAAGATTATTCATGAAATTACTCCCAAAATAAGAAAAGAAAAGAAGTCAAACAACAACAAAAAGTCATATTTACATTAAGTTCACACAATTCAAACATAAAAAAAAATGGAAAACTTTTTTTCATGCCTTAGGACAAATAAAAACACTCAATGGAAAAATCCTGACACTGACTTTCATAATTCATACATCAGAGGGTTAATTAACATTTTCAGTGTTGTATTCCAAAACTAACTGATTCTTTTGCAGATTTTTTTAGCCTTAAAAATGTATCACATATTTTCATTTCTTCTGAAGAAAAATTCCACAGATTAATCCACTTTAAAGACAGACAATGAGATTTTAAATTTCTTCTATTATTCTGTTTTGAAAAGTGGATGTTCCCCTGAGACTATATTGATTATATTTTCCTTTGATGGTCCAGCAAAAACTCACATTTTTCTTGTATTTCCTCTTGTTTCTGTCACTAGAGTGATTTTATTTTTTAGCACAGTTTACTAAAACATGGACAGTCTTCATATGTTTAGGCCTCAGTACAAAGAGTTTCTTGTTGCTGCTTTGTGCTAAATTCCTCGACCTGCTGAAGTGATTAAACACAAAGGTTTTAGGTTAATGAGGGGATCCTGATTCATGTTTCTGAAAGAACAAAGACATAATTATTCCAGGGTTTTGTTTCTGTTTTACTGTTGAGTTCAGCATTTTATTGGATTGTTCTCGATGTGGTGGTTGTTTTGTTTTGGGGGATACGGGTCATCGTTGTGGTGTTGGCTGCAAACAGCTGATCTTGTGTGTAAACAATGTGACCATGGTTACGCATACAGGAACAAAAAAAGTTCCAATATCGCTGCAAATGTAACCAGTTTGGTGGTCATCAACAACAACAAATGAGTCATAGAATGTAACGACACTACAAATACAAAGAGAATTAAAAAAAAAAACCAAAGAACAGAGAAAAAAAAAATGGTACGAAGCTGCAGTTCCTCGATTGCCCACTGGGGGATGCTCCAGAAGTCACAGAAACCACACACACTCATTCAAAAACGCAGATCTTTACCACAGGAGTACACATCTTTTGATCAAATTTTTCATTTTATTCTTTTTTGAACACAACTATAAGTGTGTATGCTCAGTACAAAAATATAGTGCAAATTTTACAAATATAAATTCACATAACTTCAAAAAGCAAGTATACAAGTATATAATTGTAGGAAAATAAGAAGTTAGAGCAATGACAAAAAATAAATAAATAAACAAATAAATAAGTAAAATATAGGTGTAAACTATATATATATAAAAACACATATAGCACCAAACATATATAATTATGTTCAGTTGCCTACATGTACTGACACACACGTTAAAATATGAACATAAATATAAAATAACAAAAAGTAAATAAGCAAATAGATAAAGTAAAATTAAATTAAAAAAGAAAAAACACACACACAACACAAAATAGAACCACCTCATTCCCTGGATCCAGTATTGCAGTCTCTATTGATATGTTAAATCTTAAACTCACGAAGGCTGGTTAGGAGAGAGAACCAGGCTTGTATAGCAGAGTCTTTGGCTCCGTGGATTCCGGCTGTTGACAACTCCAAATAAACAATGTTCATATTCGTCAAAACCCATGCTCGAAAAGAAAGTGAGTGTGGAGGTTTCCATCGTGTGGCGACCAGTTTTTTCCCTGCTGTGAGACCGGCCAGCAATGCTCCCTTCTTATCCAGTGACAAACCCAGCTTTGGAACATCATTAGGAGTACACGTCTTTAAGCTTAATTTTCACTTTATAAGTTTTTCCCAAACTTCTTCTCTCTGTGTGTTTCAGAGTTTAAAGAGTGTTTTTCTCTGTACGACCGTCAGCGTAAGGGGAAGATCGACGCTCGAGACCTGATCACGGTGATGCGATGCCTCGGGTCGAACCCCACCCCCTCTGAAGTCCATCGACACCTGCTGAGCCACAGCATAAGTACACCTGAAACTGTCTCACCTGTGTGTGTGTGTGTGTGTGATCTTTAGTATCAAACACCAGAACATGTAAAAGATCCTGAAACTCAATGAAGCGTTTTGTGTCTGTGTCTGTGCAGGAGTGTGAAAGAACAAACACACACATGTTTAATGTTGTTGTAGCTAAAGAAGAGAGAAGTGTCTTATACCTGCAGTGTTTCCATTAACCAGCAGGGGGCCACCTACTGCAATGGTCCCACTGTAGTTTCAAGTCCTCAGTTCTCATTCAACTACTTTTGATTTTATTCTATCACTTTGAAAGAGTCCTTGTATAACTTTTTTCTCATTCTTTCTTATATATTTATTCTATTTTTTTCTGACTTCTTTCTGATGCTTTGATCTCAAATTATTGTTTGTTCTCTTCTGTTTCTTTGTTCTCATTTCGCTGCTGTGATATCATTCTATTTCTTTGACCTCTTTCTATTTTCCTGGCCTCATTCTACTACTTTTTCCTCATTGTATTTTTTTTTAATTCTCATGTTACTTCTCAAATATCTTTCTAATGTTTTGATCTCTTTCTATTTCTGTAATCTCAAGCGAATGTTTGTTCTGGTTCCGTTTATGTTCTAATTTTTCCTCGAATCTCATTGTAATTCTTTAATCTTATTTGATTTCTTTTTTCACATTTCATTACTTTGATCTCATTTTATTTCCTTGAGCTCATCATATTGTTCATTTCAATTTCTATTCCTTTTCTGATCTCAATCCACTGCTTTAATCTCAATTTATTACTAGGATCATTCATGTCTTTTACCTTTTTTTTACCCCCTAAACTCCAACATTTCTTCTCTTTTTGATCATTTCCTGTTTTTATTTCTACTTGCACAGATTTAATCATCTTTCCTTTTTTTTAAAATTAACATAATATTGTCTTAAATTATCGTTGTATTCAAATATTAATTCATTTGGAGTCCTTATATACTTTAATTATAAACAAAAAAAGGGGAAAAACAATATCGAAAAAAAACAACAAAAACCTAAACTAATATTTATGACAATGATAATGTGAAGGTGACACATTAAAGACTGATAATTCAACATGAATCAGGATTGTTTTGGTACTATAAAGGGTGAACAAGCAAAATTCAGGATGATATATTACATAATTTATTACAAAATTGATTTTAATTTAATTTTTTTTGTCACTAAAAGATAAATTTCATTCCACAATGAAGCATCCTTTATGACATTAGCAGTTCCTTTGATACTGAAAATTAATTCTGATTGTTAGAATTATCTGAAGCTTTATATGAAAGTTTAAGTGTCCCATCAGCCACCGAGAAGAGCCTTTAAATTTAAATTGATTGTGTAAATAAACCAAACAATATTTCATCCTCATTCTGCTGGATCATTCTGTCTAAGAGGAGGAGGCCGTTCTGTCAGAGCTGCATCATCGTATTTTGGTTTTACAGTGAATGTCATCACCTCATTGGACACGACATGAGCTGAATCAAGCGCTTCATTGGATCTGTAAAACAAACCGCTGTGACAGATTAACAGATTATCTCCACACACGACATAAAAACACCGGCGTGATGCGACCGTGAACCACAGCGAGGACACGTCCCCTCTTCCTCTTGTTTCTGCTGTTTTTCCATCATCTGTGCCTGAGCTCACTGTGTCGTCATCTTTATTTTTACGGGATCACAGAGAAAAACAAGACGAGGGAATAAAAAAGCTGAACGCAAACCTCTGCCAAGAAGACAAAAATCCTCTTCATATTTCTGTCCCCTGGTTTAAATCACTTTCTTACCTGTTAGTCAAAGCAAATAATAGATAAATGTGTTCCTTCTGATATCTTTGAAGGTTGATTAACTCATGAATATTTGAGTATTTCTGATGAGAAACTGTAGAGTGGGGCAGTAATTGTGGGTGCACTCAGAGTTAGTCAACTGTCACCCACTATCTCCCACCTTTTCCCTTTACATTCACTTTAATTGCTTTATTGTTTGAACATCTTATTTCATATTTACAGAGTGATATTACTTTTCTCCTCCCCCGTTTTCTGGAATTGCCTCCTGGCTGCCTTCAGATCAATATTCTTATCTGTTTCAGCTACTGTCAAAGATGAATAAAGAGGATTTTTTTTATTGCAGATGCATGCGGGGAACTCGATTTCTCCACCTTCCTGAGCGTCATGCACCGGCAGCTCCAGCAGGAGGCGCCGGAAGAGGAGATCATGGAGGCGCTGATGATGGCCGATAAGGAGCAGAAGGGATTCATCATGGCGTCCGAGCTGAGAGCCAAACTGACGGGTTTGGGCGAGAAATTGACCCATCGAGAGGGTGAGAGCTGCTCCACCTCGGACGCATTCTTCACCTCCTTCACCGTTTTTTTTTTTTGAAGATGTTTTTTGGGCTTTTCTGCCTTTAATTGGAAAGAGGAGGCCAGTGGATAGAGTAGGAAAGGGGGAGAGAGTGGGGAATGACATGCAGGAAACAGGCCACAGGCAGGAATCGAACCCGGGCCACCTGCTAGAGGGCATATGGTGCGCGGCCATATCCACTAGGCCATCTGCGCCCCAGCCTTCACCGTTTTTAATCTTCCCTTAATCCCTGTCATGTATCATCCACTAAAACCTTATTTCTGAGCTAACTTTGCCCTCTGGTTTCAAACCTTCCTCTTTGTTCTTTGCACTTTTTTCTTTAATCCCCTTATGCACAGAATCTAAGAGGTTTGGCATCATGGAGCGGTGAGGATTTCACATATGCAGATATCTTTGAAAAGAGAAAACAGAGAGCTGGAAATGAAGAGAAGGAACAAAGAAAATGTCACATTTTCTGCTTTAATCCATTCAAAACAAAGCCAAATAAAACAAAGAGAAGGGGCCTGTGAGGAGAAGTTAGTTCAACATTTTCCAGTTCAGCTTCAAGTTGTGCAACTAAACAGAAACTGAAAAAAGCAAAAATGAGGATAAATATCTAAACTTGCTTTCCTGAGCAGCTGTGACGACTCATTAAATCTCTGCTCAGGGGGAACATTTGTGTTTATCCAGCTGAAAAAAATCAATAACATGATGTAAGACGAGCGAACAGAAGCAATTACACTCATGGTTGGTTTCTAGACGTGTTTTTAAGAGTCTTCAACCCCCGCAAACACAATTCAGCACCAGTACCAAACACACAGACGCCCTTTTGAGTTTCATTTGAAATGTTTACAGCCAAAACTTGATTTACACTGGTGGATAATTGTCTTTTTCTGTTGTAGTCTGAGCGGTATCAACCAATCAGACATCAGAAAGAAATATCTCTGGCAGTTTAAGATAAAGACAGAATAATGTGTTGATGTCAGAATTCTGAGATAAAGCAAACATCCTCCTTTCATTGACAGCTGTTTCCCTCTGTTTTCAGTGGACGAGCTGCTGAAGGAGGCTGGAGTTGGACCTGATGGACGAGTTCACTGTGAGCGGTTTGCTAAAGCTGTGACTCGCTCTGCTGCAAAACGCTGACGACACTAAAAAACATCCCAGTGATGATTTCCACTTAGATTTTTAAAAACATGGACTGAGAGAAGAAAAGTTCCCCCTTTTTTTTTTTA
Organism: Thalassoma bifasciatum; assembly: GCA_008086565.1. Taxonomy (NCBI): domain Eukaryota; kingdom Metazoa; phylum Chordata; class Actinopteri; order Labriformes; family Labridae; genus Thalassoma; species Thalassoma bifasciatum. The sequence goes on along the minus strand of RPOG01001401.1, from coordinate 68,282 downwards.
GTTTGATGATATTTATACCAGGAAAACAGTTTAAAGGTAAAGAAATTTTTGTTTCTCTTTCTCGGTTGAATGTAAACATCTGGTGTTACGACGGGTATTTTTTTAAAGCTGTGAAGTAATTTATAAGAAATAAACAATAATATAAGATGTTTGTATCTGTAGTTTTTATCTAAACCTGTGAAAAGAAGGGCATATGACTCCGATGGCTGAGCTATAGCTGCTAGTGATGGGAAGTTCAGCTCTTTTCAGAGAGTCGGCTCTTTTGGCTCGGCTCCCAAACGGCTCTTAATTTAGGATCTTTTGTAGCCGTGTTTTCTACCTTAACTTTGCAAAAACTAATGTTTTTTAGTGTTGACAACCTTCTGACGTACGGTGTTTTCATAAGAAGCCCTAAAGTTGCATAATTTTGCGTATTTATTCTATTACAAAATCCTCCTTTTACTGCACAAATTCACAAAAAGGTGTTAACATATCCACAGAAAAGAACCAGAGCCAAACTCAAACAAACAGTATTGATGTTCTCAGCTTGGTTGGGCTGATCCAATTTCTTGTCTCTGAGTTCCAATACTTTCGATTGTGACACATCATTAATAGCAGGAGACATTTCACAGGAGGTTACTGATGATTCTTGGAGATAAAAAGATCACATATAACCTAGAAATCACCAAAAGAGTCCAAAATACACATTGGAGGGATATATTCCTCCTACAGTATTTATATTTCCTAGAGCAGTACTGTGGTTACTCAGAAGGGGGGTCTCTAAGGCCCTGTTTATATGATAATGGTTTTAGGGTGAAACACAAAAGTTTTGTTGCATTTCAGCTTCCCGTTCACATGGAAACAACGTTTTAGGCGACTGAAAATGTGGAATTTTTCTGAAACACCGTTTACACTGTTCTCGTGTAACAACAACAACAACAACAACAGCGACCTACAGTTTCGTTCTTGTGCTGCTGAATCTACTGACTGCCTTCTCCTAAATGTGCAACTATTGTACTATTTCTGCGATTACAGAAAATGATTGAACTCCGGATGAACAGCTCACCTCTTCTTCAGCCTCTATACCAATGACTGTATAATGAGTGGACGTAACGACGTTCGGCTCAAACTGAAGCCTCCAGCAGATGCCCCGCCCCCTGGTGTCTGGCTGCAGTATAGGTCATAAGCCCCGCCTCCCCATGTATTCCAGATATGAGCCGGGAAAACTTAAAAAAAATAAGGTTCCTCGTAGAAACATTTCTCTCATCTTTACGCTAAGGTAGTATGATGATGTCATCTGGCTGCATGGTGTTCAGGTGTTTTTTTTTCTGAGAAGTTAGTTTCTCATTAGTTATTGGATGTTAAAAACCACGATATAAGTTTCATTTTACGATAGTTGACAGCTGCCGCTCATGAGTAGTTTTTACCGGGGATATAAGAAACTTCGGGAAAGAGCCAAAAGGAGACTAAACCTTCTGAAGAAGAAGAAATAAATATTTTATTTCTCTTTTTTACTTGGCTCCACCGGAAATTCTCTACTGTGCAGACTCTGGCTGCACAATGGCGGCTAGAGAAACAGGGTTTTTTGGCTTCCAAAACGTAGAACGATGACAGGCGGAGCCACGCTGTCCATTCTATATACAGTCATTGCTCTATACTGTTGTTGTGTCCTACAGTTATATCGCCATCTTCAGGCCTGACATGACACTACAGCACTTTAAGTCCCTTCAGATTCTTTTCATTGCGTTTTCCTTCGTTTTAGGGTGAAATACTTTGAAATGTCGTGCAAACGGGGCTGAAATGTTTTAGCTTCGCTTTGAGGGAGCTGTCGTATCGTCCATTTAGTAAAAAAATTTTGGTGAAGGAAGGACAGCAACGTATAAGAGAAAAAGAAAAAGCAGAGTATTTGGAAAATTGTCAAAGCAGGTTCAAGAAGAATATTTTTAGACAGCTAAATCATAAATAAGCAAAAGTTTTCAATCATGCTGAGGCTTTTTTGAGCTGCAGCCTTCAGGCTTTCTCTCTGAAAACCTCTTTTCCATTTCTGCCCAGTCATTTCTGTCTGCAGCATTTTTTGGAGGAGGATTATTTCTCTGTGAAGCGTCCTGTCACGTCCTGTCATGTCCTGTTAGCTGAACGTCACGGAGGGACCCGGGTTTGACTGGGCTGGATTGAAACACTGAAACCTTCCTCCTTTAATCCACATGGACGTGCTCTGATGTAATCCCGTCAGGAGAGCGTGCAGTATGCCGTGTATCTGCCAGTGTTCTGGGTTTGATTTCCACCTTTTTTTTCCAGAAACGAGCGTCTTTCTCCTCCTCACGGCCCTCGGGTGCAGCAGAGTCTGATCTTTCAGTGAAGCATGTCCTCAGATGACGTTATTATTACCCTCAGTGAGTCACCTCAGGAGCTGCTGAAAAACTTCTGCAGCTCACACTCACCCATGTGCCTCACCAGCATTCAGCCTCTCTATTACAGCAAAATAATTATCTGGCACTTTGACTCCATCATCAGATCATCCAGGCGTTACACTGAGCCGAGCTGAACGCTGCATTAGCCTCCACCGTCGCTCTGAATAACCCTTCCTCACTGAGCACACCAGAGGGCATCAATTTGTGGAATTATGCAGATATTTTCAAAAGCTGAGTTTCAAATAATTCACTGTTTTCTATTCTGGCTTCAAAGGTCTTCAGAGCCCGGGGACTCGGGATTAAATCAAGATGAATCAGGATTGGATACGAGTTAAGAACTAGGCAGAATCGTCCTCTACAGCTGCACAAAACATCTAAACAAAATAAAAAACCAACCTCTGAACCCATCAGCTATCATCAGTAACAAACTATGGATGGTGTTTCACTGCACGTTGTAGATGTTTCCAGCTTTCTGTGCCACATTTGGACCCAAAAGAATGGAAATATAGAGCCTAACCTCTTACATCCCAACTAATTCTGGCCTTTTTACTTCACTATGTTTCAAAGCTCAAAACATAAGAAACTCATGATCAAAATTCATCAGTGACACCTCATTTGAAAGTTCAAAGTCTCTAATTTCAGAAAAGTTTCATTCTTTTATAACCATATTTGAACATCATTAACTTCTAGATTTTTCTTACCAAGCATAAAGCATCCACCACATCACTTTTACACCTTCTCATCTACATCTGGGTGAAATTTGAGCTTTCTAGGTAAAACCTTGTTGGAGTTAGAGAGTTTAAAGAGTCAGGTGACACTAGGCAGAGTTCTACTCATTGTCCACGCTCTCATCTGAAGACTCGGCGCAAACAAAACCAGCTTCATCAGTGCTCAGTGTCCTCTTTTTAGTCAACTTTTCTCTCTTCATGAAAAGGTTAAAGAAAAGTTATGAAGTAGTAGTCCGCAGACAGGGATTGAATCTCCTCTGTTGTGCAATAAATAAGTCTCACCAATTATCTGAATGGCTGTGGCTGGCGTTATGTGTAAGGTAAGGGGATTGGTCACGGTACAAATGATTGACAGGTCTGCTAGCCAATAAACAACTCTCTAATAGAGCTATTACACAAGACCACTGTACGCTAATGTATAATGTACGCTGTGCTTGTTTGCTATCACAAGCTGTCCTGGGAAACCAGCTTTGTCAGTGCTCAGTGTCCTCTTTTTTTAGTCAACTTTGCTCTCCTCCTGGAAAGGTTGGCCAAAAATCATAAAATTGTAGTTTCCAGTCAAAGATTGTACCTCTTCTGTTGTGCACATGAATGTGAATGAAGATGAACAGCATTAAATGGGTCTCTTCGGTTATCTAAATGGCTACAGCTGGCTTCGTATGAAAGGTAAAGTGGTTGGCCACTGTAAAAATGATTGACAGAACCCCAAGCCAACAAATTACCTTTTAATAGAGCTGTTACGCAAGACCACAGCATGCTATTGGCCAGTGAGGCATGGAGCGATTGTTGTCTATCACAAGCTGTCCTGGGATGAAAACTCAACAGAAAACAATGGAGTCACTTTTTGCAGCTAGAACCCTAAAGAAAACAAAAGTGCTGAGCTTTGCCAGATTGACATTGAGGAGGAAATGCTCTAAGACTGTGAAGCTGCTGTTGTTGATGAGAACAAACAACGGACTTTACAGGAGAAATTTCACCACTTGGAATAATTTGATGAAACAACTTTTTTAATATGTTTGAACTCTGGATTCCTCTGGTGGAAAGGAGAGTGAATATTCAAGGTGCGAGCTACAGATGTGACATAACGACCCAAAAACAGGTAGGACGTCCCATTTATTATAATAACTATCTAAGCAATTCTTTCACTAATGACGTTTTGTTGGTGAGGAAATCTGTGAAACAAAATAAGTGACAGAAATTTGAAGAATCTGAGCTTGGTTTATACTTTGACTCCCTCATATGAACAGCTAAGTAATCGCTGAGGACCAGGTCGAGCATAAAGAGTCTCATAATTTCTCCCTCCAACTCTGAAAACAGGTGTTTGATGTCTGTCCTCAAACAAGATAAATACCGTCTTCCCCTGATGAAGATGTTTGGTTTTCTGAGCCCGTAACTCAGGAACCTTTGAAAAGGTTTGGACGTGTTTATGAGGAGCAGCTGTTCTCTGCTGCTCTAATTATTCAAACGGAGTCACACATGATTTAAGGATGAGGGTGAATAAGTTCCCCTTCAAGGGTGTCAGCCGCCTGTTGACTTTAACTCTCATTGATTAAACACTCGAGTCCACGGGGCCAGAAATCAGAGTCAGTGGGAGCTTTGGCTTGAAGAGGAAATCAGTGTGACATAAACGGTCACTGGGGGAAACTTGTTCCATTAAATTAAGGAAAATCTCTGCAGTGCTGATTGGAGGAATTACAAGTAATGAAAAAATAAGAGTTTCTGAACCCAGTCATCATTTGCACCGATAAAATCTGCTTCCACTCTGCTCGGAGAAACATCTTCTAATTCAGGACACAGACAACAAACTGAACGTTCAATTTCTTAATGGAAAGATAAAAACAATCGTCTATAATTAGGTTTTATTTACAGAGTGCTTTTAGATTATATAAATACAGCTTAATCATTTAAAAATGTCCTTTTTTTTAAAAGCATAAACATAAAAAAGCCAGAACAAAACAGCTTCCCAAAAGTGAAGCCAAAGCATCTAGTGCTCCCCCTACTGGCTGTTTGTGGTAAAGCTCATAAAATCCCTGTTTTCACCAAGTGGCGCAGTATGGAAATTCACTTGTAAGATTTTTTTTTTACTTTTTACATGCAATTTAGACCTCATTTTGTCTTTAAATAACTTGAAATAAGACATTTTCCTGGACTTATCAGTTGAATGAGGCTCGTATCAAGAATAATGAGACATTTTTTACTAAAAATAAGACACAATTACTTGCTTAGATTTCAATTTTTGCAGTGTGTTAAAGATTTTGCAGACTTTTTTTTTTTTTTAGACTTATCAGACCTTCTGTCAACTGTGAAGACCTGTTGTAGAAATGCATAGAAATAGAAAGTGCTCCATTCATTGTGTTGTTTTTTTTATGATTACTCCACTGCACTGCAAAAGCTCAAATCCAAGCAAGTCATTGTCTTATTTTTTTGTTAAAATTGTCTTATTATTCTTGATATGAGCTACATTCTCCTGATCAGTCAAGGAAAATGTCTTGTTTCAAGTTTTTTAGAGACAAAAATGAGGTGTGAATTGTTTGTAACAAGTCAAAAAAAAAAAAAACTGCCAATGAGATCAGAAAAAGTTTCTTGTATTAAGACAGCTTTCTAATGTCAAGAAACTTCACAAGTGAATTTTTCTGACTCCATTGGCAGATTCTTTTTGACTTGTGACAAGCAATTTAGACATTTTGGTCTTTAAATAACTTGAAGTAAGACATTTTCCCAGACTTATCAGTAGAATGAGGCTCATATCAAGAATAATAAGACAATTTTTACTAAAAATAAGAAATAACAACTTGCTTAGACCCTCTGTCAACTGTGCAGACCTGTTATAGAAATGCATAGAAATAGAAAGTACTCCATTCTTTGTTTTTTTTTAATGATTGCACCACTGTTTTGAAGCAGGGTTCGGAGTACAGCCATCTTTTTATGAAGCCGTCACCATGTTGGAGAAAAGCCAATCCTGTAAGTCTCATTATTTCGTGTGTTTTTCTGTGTGAAAGGTTCTCATGCAGGGATAATTTCAGGGAATGTTCGAGGAGCTTTTTGACCTTTAACTCTGCTCCAGAATCTCATTGTTTGTCTGAAAGCAGCTCGATTACTGCGGCTCTCATGTGAAAAATGTCAGGAACCATAATGTCAAAGAGTCTCCTTTCACCTGCTTCAGTCTGCGAGGTGAGTGCTTGTAAAAACTGTGAAAATGACAGAGGTCAGTGAGCTGTAACTGTGCTCAGAAAATATTACACTGACATCACTGAAGGCTGCCAGAGACGCTCCACTCACCTCATTAAACTCACTGTACTCTCTCCGCATGTGTGTGTGTGTTTATCAGTGTGTGAGCTCAGACCTGATCGTGCACAGCTGTGTGTTCACAGACCTGCAGTCTCCTTGTTTCAGGGTTGTTTGCAGTTTTATGTGCCGAAACATTCACGCGGCCTCGTTAAAGGAGGAGCAAAGTTCAGGAGTTCAGCGGCTGCAGCGTCGACATAAAGAACAGGAAGAGACGCTCTCCGGTCTGTCTTCATCTCCATTTACCACACCACGCCTCTGCAGCTTTAAACAAGCTCTTACAGACTAGCCCAAACACTTTCTGACTTCTTCTTCTTTTTTTTTTTTAAATCAAACTGAGGTTAAACTAACTCAGCAGACGTCTCCACCTTCACTGAAAGCATCGTATGATTTATTCAAACTACATTTTCTCTGCAGAGCTGAGGAAATGTTTCCCAGAAGCTTCTCACAGCAAACATTGATTTTTTTACAAAATAAGATAGAAACAGAGTTATAAGGAGAAACTTAACAAAGAAACACAACAGACATAATCTGAGTTAATCAGTTACAGATAGAAAATAATTGAATTCCAATCATAAAATGTTTTATGATGAAGGTGAAGTGCTGGATGGGCTTAAACCAGGTTTCCTTGTGTCTCTTTTTACTTTCAGGATTTGGTGTTTAGACTTTCCAAGTGATTTTTCTTCATTTGTTTGTTTCAAAAACTATTTTTTAGAATTAACTAAAACAGAAGCAAAAAATTGTGGCCATTCTGCAATGATTTTTTTTTCTTTCTTTTGACTGTAATGAATCTGTTTGAACAGCGTACACTGAATGCACTGCAAAAACCGAAATCTAAGCAAGTAATTTTGTCTTATTCTTAGTAAAATTTGTCTTACTATTCTTGATTTGAGCCACATTTACTAGACAAGGTCACAAAAATGTCTCATTTCAAGTTTTTTAAAGACAAAATGAGGCATCAATTGCTTGTACCAAGTCAAAAAAATCTGCCAATGGGATAAGATAAAAGATTCTTGTTTTAAGACATCTTTCAAATTTCAAGAAACTTCCTGGGCGAATTCGTCTTATCCCATAGGCAGATTTTTTTTACTTGTTACAAGCAATTTTCACCTCATTTTTGTCTTAAAAAAACTTGAAATAAGACCTTTTTATGACCTGGTCTGGTGAATGTGGCTCAAATTAAGAACAATAAGACAATTTTTACTACAAATAAGACATAATGACTTGCTTAGATTTCTGTTTTTGAATGTGTTTATATAGATATATATGTGTATATATGTTGATGAAAGAATGTATGTGTATTGTATGTGTGTGTTATTATGTTGTTTTTTGCTCGTAACTTAGGGGCCCCTCGACAAGTCCTGAAGAGTTTCTTTGGCCCCTCCTGCACATCTTTGGAGCAACTGTTTGTTGCTTTGCTCAGTTTTTTTTCTTTCTTTCTTTTTTGTGTTACTTTTTATATGTGGAATAAATAAAATAAATACATAACAATTCACCCAAAATGTAGCTTGTAGTATGGAAATAAGAAAAACCTGCAATATACTGAAACTATAAGGATGAAGAAGTCAGATTTCCTCACATATCATCTTTGTTTACATGCAGACTTTTGTTTATTCCCACTAAAGATCCCAAATGTTTACATCTGATGTGATCTTTTTTGATCTGGTGTTCACATGTGCCACTTCATTTAATCAAAACAGCTGTTTTACAGACATGACACAAGTTGTAATTTATAAAAGATGATGGTCTATCATCTATCTAATAAAGTAGTTGTGACTTTCTTTACAGTTTAATTCAGGCAACAGCTTGATACTAACATGCTTCTGACGGAGGCACTGAAGAAGAGAAGGTGAAGTTTTGCAGCGTTTCTTTAATTGTTTGATGTTTCAGTCTATACTAGTGTTGCTGAATATTTTGTGGACATGATTAAAGAGTTAAATATTTCTCTGAACTAAGCTTTTACTGATTTCTGTTCTGTAGTAAGTAATGACAGAAAACAGGCTGGTTTCACCAAAATCATCTGTATTTGACCAAAAAAACTGAGAGAACGAGGTAAGTTTAGGTTTTTAGTGCCGATCTCTTAAATTCCATCCTTTGATCCGCTCCATTATCTTCCCTGTCTTTTCTCACAATCACCTATTCACACATACTTCATTCGAGTCTGAGCTGCCTGAACTTTTCGGGATTAGCGACGTCTGCCTTTGTCTCTCTGTCGTCTCTTCTCGTAATCATTGCTGATCTCTCATCCAAAGAGAGCACCGCTGCCACCTACAGGGCTAAATTGGTTGGTACACTAGTTTACAAGTCTGATATTGATGAATAAGCTCCGCCAGATGATCCCTCAGCCCACCCCAATGAAAAACATAAGTAAAGTCTATAGATCTCCATAGCAACCAATGAGTTGAAGTCCCATGGACCACCTATTAACTTTCAAACATTCAAGTCAGGTGCGAAAATCTGTTTTCACTTTAAAGGGTGTTCTATAAACAGTAAAATTTAGAACATAATTGGCGGCAACATCCTGGAGGTTATAATCCTTCAATAGTTAAAATTGTCAAATGTGTTTTTTAAGAAGTGTGACTTGTTTGCCCTCAACAATTGGAACCAAACTGAAAAAAATTTTTGTTTGTGTTTACATTGGGATATTTTTGGGGGAGGCAATTTTATGGAGGGGTTATGACCCCCGCACCTGCCCCCCAAGATTTGCACCCCTGATTGAAGCAGTTTTTCAATCATCTTTACTTCAGCTTTCCAAAACCACCAAAAACCATTGAAGCATGCCACAAAACAAATCTAATAGACCATTTATGTCACATACTTTCAAAGATATGAAGAGACAAAATACAGTCTGTGGGTAATCAGACACAGGTGAAACCAAAGAGGGTGGGGCACACAATCACAGAGGAGAGATACTTAATGAAAGTGACACCCTACACAGTGGCACCTTGAGGTAAAATACAACAAAATAAGACAAGAAACACACACAAGAAGTACCAGAACAAACAAGGGTAAAGAATAACAACACAGGGAAAACAGGCACTTCCAACACGGCAATCTTCACAATGAGTTTCTTTATTCTTAATATTTTAACTTCATTTGTGATAAATTGATTCATACTGAGACTTTTATGCCAGGAAGATAAAACAAATCCTTCCACTGAGAGAAAAACAAGATCAACATGAGTTCATCCATAATGTAATTCAATAGAATCATGTCTTTACTGGTGGTATTTTTCCCCATTTTCTTTTATTTTGAAATTTGTCTCAACAGTCAGACTTCATTGAAGACATTTTGACTTAATCAACTTTGATGTTTCCCCATGATTGGACATTTTCTTCAAGACTGGGACGTGATTTAAGTGTCTCACATATTTTAGCTTTATTGATGTGCAAAAGTATTTTCAATATTTTCAATTTGCTAAACATTTTATCTTTGGTCTTTGGAGTTTCAAAGAATAAATAAATCTTCTTGTGCACTCTTTTGGCATGAATACACTTCAATTTTCAAACCCTAAATTGTCCAAAGGTAAACATTTCTGTTCTTTAAAGAAACACAGGATGGAAACGGTGCCAGACACTTGATCCTTTAAGTGCTCTGCTGCCAACAGAATCACATCTAAAACATCTTCATGTAAACATTTATCTTCACCTGGTCACATAAAAGTCCTCCTGTTTGGATTATCTTCACGGCACAGACTGTTCTGCCCTGAGGCTGCTGGCATGTAAACATCAGACTTCCCTTTCCTAATTTTCTGTCTGTAAATCTTATAAAGAGAAGAAGACTTCAGTCAGCGTCACCACAAAGGAAATATTTTATTCTCCAAACATCTTTAAGGTCGAACTGGTATTTTTCTTTTACATTCACTGACTCAAGCCTGAACAATTAACACTTCAGCCACAACAAAGGTGAAAAATACTCCACAGACTGATGATCGAAGCAGCGGCTGCAGGATGAGTCTTTCCTGCAGCACAGAGACCACATTCTGCACAACATGAGCGACACCAAACCTGTAATCCATTTACAATCAAAAAAAGCAAAGAGAATAAACTTTCCATGGTCAATCAGCGTCAGAGCAGAGTGGAGAGAGATTTCAGTCTCACTCAGCGCAGTCTGCTGAAAGAGACATGCAGCTGGATGGTTTTACGCACGGCGCGTCTTGGTGCGCCTTTTACGCGCGGTTGTCCTGTCTCTTATTTTCTGATTCACGCCTTTGAAGTGTGATAAATTATAAAAAATCTGTTTGTGCAAAAGTCCAGAAAACATCCAGAATCCAAAGTGTAGATGCAGCGATCGCTCTCACGCTTAAAAGTCTCGACTTTGACGAAATCTGCTCTCCAAAAGAAGAGAAACTCCACTTCAGTTATCATTCACATGTTAGCGCAGACTGTGAGATTTATCTCTGCAGAGTTTCTGTGTCGCAATGGTCCGTTAACACAGACAGTCGGTAGTTTTCTGTGTCCACGTTGTTGAGCGGAATCACGACCTGCGTGTCGTCCGGCTCCGCTCTCACCGTCCCTGAAAACGGCCTGAGTGGGCAGCTGTTCGTCCCCGCGGGGGAGGAAATCCTCCAGAATAGATCCTTCATCTTCTTGCGGAACTCCCTGCGCATGAGACAATACAACACCGGGTTCAGGCAGCTGTTGGTGTGCGCGAGGCAAATAGTCACCGGGTGCACGTAGGTGTGCACCATGTAATACGCTTTATCCCAGTTGACCACGTTAAACTTGACCAGGACGCCCCAGAAGGTGATGGCGTGGTTTGGCATCCAGCAGATAAAGAAAGAGAGGACCACGATAGTGACTGAGCGCGTGACCCTCGATCTGCGCTTCACCTGGTTGTTGTTCATGCTGCGCAGACGCACGAAGCGTAAAAGAAGCAGGTAGCAGACGGTGACGATGAGCATGGGGAACACGAAGGCCACCAGGATCTTCTGGAGGTGATTGAGCGCGAGCCAGGCCTGACCGTCCGGGAAGCTCTGCAGGCAGAGCCGCTCCCCGGCCACGCTCTTCACCGTGGAGAAGATGGCTGTGGGCAGAGTGGCCGCCGTGGCAGACACCCACAGCCCAGCGATGACCCAGCGCACCGGGCACACCCGCCTCCGGGTCCGGTCCTTCAGCGCAGAGGCCACGGACCAGTACCGAGTGACGCTCATGGCTGTGAGGAAGAAGACGCTGGCGTACATGTTCATCACCGTCACCGACAGGATGATCTTACACATGGCGTTTCCAAAGGGCCAGCTGAAGTCCAGAGCCGTGTCCACAGCCCAGAAAGGCAGCGTCAGCACGAACTGAAAGTCCGTCACAGCCAAGTTGAGGATGAACAGGTTGATGCTGGAGCGCTTTTTCCGGCTCCGGCGTACTTTCATCAGGAAGAAAACCAGCAGGTTCCCCACGAGCCCCGCGGCGCAAACCACCGAGTACACGATAGAGATGAGGATCCGCAGCGTGGGAGAGCCGTCCGCGGGGAAATCAATGTCATCCAGGCTGCTGAACCGGTCCAGTCCCGTTGTGGACCGGTTCGAATAGGACGTGGTGTTGTGGCTCCACTGTTCCGCCATCCTCTCAGGTGGGAGACCCGAGCCGAGTCCTGCAGAGTGCATCACCTCGTGCGCTCCCGGAGCAGAGACGTTTCCACGCGCGCAGAGTCCCAGCTCATGTTTCCCCCCGCGGAGTGGAGTGGAGTGGAGCTCTGGAAGAACCGGAGCGGCTCTCACCGCCGCCGGTTACTGCTTCACTGATGAGCCCCGTGCGCGCGCAGCTCACTTTATGTACTGCTGCTGCCCGAGAGGCGCGCGCCCGATAGAGGGCTGGCGTGTCACCTCAAGACGTAACAGTGGCAGAGATCAGAAGAGCAGAGAGCAGGGACGGGGGCAGGGAAACCAGGGCCAGGGGAACTAAAAGCCCCCTCAACCACCAGAGTTCAGCCTCTACAGTCGCCTGCTGAAAAGTAGAAGAAACACACGGATGGAATTAAAGTTCAACTTCAGAAAAACACTTTTAGAGTAGAAGTAATATCTTTCATTAAATTCTATTTTATCTGATTTTGTATATAATGAAATATTGACAGAAAAGCTGTAGATTAATCTGTAGATTGTTAATTCAGTCGATATGAATCAAATACTAAAGCATTGAAAACTGGTCCGTTTTCTTTCTTTTCTGTTTTTGAAATCTCAATTTAAGGTATCACATATAAAAATTATGTCTGAATTGTTTCTAATTAATGAGAAAAGAACTCTGCCCATGGGATAAGAAAAAAATGCCTGTGAAGTTTCTTGAAATTAGCCTTTAAAAGACAAAATCTGCACAAAAATGTGGATTGAAGGTGATTTTCTGTCAGGTTTTCTCTCTGTCATGACCTCCTGATGGTAAAGGCTAAAAATCTTTCTCTCTTTGAACGTGGTCGATTGTTGAGCTGCAGAATCAAAACCTCTCACAACACAACGCCATCACTGCTGAGGTTGGACGCAGTAAGACAGACATTTAGAATTTATGAGAAGATCCTGAGGGTTATGGAACAAAAAAAGTCAAAAACATTTCAGCAGCTCTGAGCCTGAGGATCTGATTGGCTGTTCATCAAGACACAGGACGATCCTCGACCCAAATGAAGGTCGTTACTGGAGTCGACTGCAGCCCAATAACCATCAGACGGCGTCTGAGAGAGAAGAGCTTTAAGAACAAAAACCTCTTCAAAGTCCTCGTCTCCTTCCACTAAATGGCCCGTTTGGACTTTGACAGAGAGCATCATGGGACATTGAAAGGTGGAAGAAAGTTTGATTCTCTGAGGAGAAAAACTTGAACCTTGATGGTCCTGATGGCGTCCAACATTACTGTCATGACAAGGATAAGTCTTAATGAAATTATGTCAAAGAAATGGAAAATTTATGGTTCTATTGGCAAATTCTGCTCAGGTATGTAAACTTATGAGTGTATGTTTCAGGTTTTCTGCATCAAATTATTCTAAAAAATTTTCTTGCGGTTATATTTGAATACTGCAGAAAGAATGTAAAGTTAGATTTTAGTCATTAAAAATTAAATAGATAAAACAATTATGATTAAAAATGAATATGAGCTAAATATAGCTCGGTTTATCAGGATGTATGAAGCTGCTGAAAGAAACAGAAGCCGTACGTTAACAGAATTAACTCAGGAAGTGAAAATAAGTGAATTAGTTACCTGATGCAGGTTCGCTCAGTTAATGATCCACAGTCCAGCAGCCAGATGGCCTACAGCTACATTTTCCCATCATGCCCCTCTCTGATATAGCTGCACTGATCCCAATGGAAGAAGTAAATCCGAGTAGGGAGCAGTTGAATTCTTAACACCCAGGTCACGACTGCAGCAACACACAATCTGAAGACCCCCATCGCACGTTGAGTTAGTGTCACAGGAGTGCAATCGGACGTTTGCAAAATTTAGTTTAAATTAAATTCATTATCATTAAAAATTCCTAAAACCTGCAGTTCTGGTAGTGTCCACTAGAGCCTGACTCCAGAAGTGAGCAAGCTTTCAAAGAGTCATAAACTTAACAACAGAAACAAACAGCCTGAATTTACATACAGCATCCTTATTTCCATGTTTCCTCGACAATCAAAAACCTCTGTAGATTTCTCAGAGTTACTTTTTTTTTTTATCCTGCTCTTTGGATGATTGTACAAAACCCTTATCCTCTGGATTAATGTCAGCTTAAAGGAGAGGCTGCTATAAATATGGAGATTTTCATTTTCTGGTCTCAATGTGTGATAACTGTTAAAAATCAGGTTAACTGTGTTTTCCCTTTAGGTCTGTCATTATATTGGGAACAATGTAGGTCGTCTCCTGCTCCAAACTTGTTATAAACCAATCAAGTCCTCAGCTGAACCCGTAACTCCACTGAGAGTCTGCTTTGTTGGCTCCAGTTTGTTCTGATCACTGGAAACACACACACACACACACACACCATTTTCCATCATCTGGCACCTGACTCCTGCCAGATCCACAAACCAGAGCTTGATCTGCAAACATGTAACACGGTACACGAACATCCGCGGCGAGGTTTGTTTGCTCAGAGGTTCTGAGGCGCAGCACTCAGCCTTTGTGGTCAATGATTAAAGAGAATCAGAGTCATGTCATCAAACGTGGTCCCCACAAGGTCTGCGAGATTATCAGTGTGTCCCTGTTCTGCTTTTACAAATCGATCTGTGGAAACTCAACTTAAAAAGCAGGAAAATTAATTTGTTTCTTGGCAATAAATCTTACACTTGTGGAGAGCCTGTTCACCTTTCCCTCTAAACGTACACATCTGTAATTATGTTGCACACAAAAAAGGAGTCACTTAGAGCAGATTAAGCCATTGTCATTGCCTCAGTCTCAGCTCTACTCCTCAACCCACAGATTCATGTTCCTAACAAAAACAACTCTATTTAAAAGGGACATAAACAGACAACTGTATAAACACAGACAGAGAGAACATGCAGAAACGTACGGAGGCTCAAATTCAAAGTGGAACCTACCATGGCTGCTACCCTCAAGGGTTTGACATTGACCTTCTCAACAAAGTGAAAACTCGCCTCTAAATTGGCTTTTTTAATGTCAAAACTCTTGTAATGTCAATGTCAGCTTTATTCAAACAGCACATTTAAAACAGCCAGTAGCTTACTAAAAAGCTTCACTGTAAAATATGCAGAGACAATTTAAAAAAACAACAACAACAAAGGAACATGTCGAACATGAAACAATATCATAGGTGAATAACAATAATATAAGCTTATCAACATTTATCAATAGTTAAGTAGCGCTGTTGCTTGAAACCGGACAACAAGCAAACTTTGTAAGTTTGTAGCGTATTTTAGTCGCCAACTAAACTTAGTGCTACTCACAGCTTGGTGCTCTGAGACGTGTCCTTACCGTGTAACGTTAGTGAATCCTGGTTGTGTCCTACCATTGACTGTATATAGAATGGACAGCGTGCTTCCACCTGTCACCGTTCTACGATTTTGAAGCCAAAAAAAACTGTTTCTCTAGCCGCCATTGTGCAGCCAGAGTCTGCGCAGTAGAGAATTTCCGGTGGAGCCAAGTAAAAAAGAGAAATAAAAATATTTATTTCCTCTTCTTCAGAAGGTTAAGTCTCTTTTTGGCTCTCTTTCCCGAAGTTTCTTATATCCCCGGTAAAAACTACTCACGAACGGCAGCTGTCAACTATCGTAAAACGAAACTAATATCGCGGTTTTTAACGTCCAATAACTAATGAGAAACTAACTTCTCAGAAAAAAACACCTGAACACCATGCAGCCAGATGACATCGTCATACTACCTTAGCATAAAGATGAGAGAAACGTTTCTACCAGGTATCGTAATTTTTTTAAAGTTTTCCCGGCTCATATCTGGAATACATGGGGAGGCGGGGCTTATGACCTATACTGCAGCCAGACACCAGGGGGCGGGGCATCTGCTGGAGGCTTCAGTTTGAGTCGAACGTCGTTACGTCCACTCATTATACAGTCTATGTGTCCTACCAGGTCTCATCTACCAACTCCAACCTCACCAAGCAGAGCAAACGTAACCTGGCTCTTCATTTTATTAATAGACTCTCAGGTTTGAACAGATCACTGCAGAATAACGGCTGCATGTGGACAGGAATTAACATTATCACAAACAGATTAACCCCTGTTTTAGCCTTTAGCCTTTAGCTTTTAGACACTGTTCCAAGCTTTGTCTTGTTTTTTAGCCTTGAGCTTGTGTTTTAGCCTCTTCTAGCTCATATTTCAGACTTTTGCTCGTGTTTAGCCTTAAGTTTGTGTTGTAGCCTTTGTTTTGGCCTTTCGCTTGTTTTCACTTTTAGCTCATGTTTTAGCCTCAAACTCGTGTATGAGCTTGTGTTTTTGTCTTTAGGCTGTGCTCTATCACTCTCCTGTTTATCTTCCTATGCTCTTCTGTCCCTTTTCTGTCAGACAATCCAGCTCCTGTTTCCACCATTACTCCTAAATAAATCACGGAAATTGATTTCAGCAGAGAAAAACGAGAAGTATCTTCTCCCTTCAAGTTTAAAAGCAGCGTCATTTATCACACTAAGTTTCCAGGAGTGGGATGCAACCTCTGTTTTGCTTTCATTAATTATAAGAAGTTGATATCAATCCATGTGTTGACATCACTCATGCAGTTTGGCGCGGTCTGAGGAGAGTGTTTGAGAAGAAACTTTAACATCAAATACACCTGCACATCAGCAAAGCGGTGAAAAAGAAAACCATGCTTCCTAAAAATCAACCTCAGAGTGAGTTCAATAATGCGATTCCCTTGTCTCTTATTTTGCCTTGCAGATATCTAGAGTCCAACTTGTTCACAAATTAAAGAAAAGCATCAGTAATGAAATAAAACAGAGTTTAATAAGCTGTTAGTTTCTGTTGCCTCTTTCATCAGATGATTAGAGAAGTGATTTTGTGTGATGACCTCCAGCTGTGAGCTCTCATTAAAACAGCATCAGTGAATTAAGTGTTTTAATGATGCATCATTACACGCTGGGTTTCCAAATCTGTCTAAACTTTGAGTCTTAAGGCAGCACAAATGCATCCAAACTCATATAAGCGAGCAGTAACACTCACCAATTTTGCCTGACAATTTTTTTCCATTATTAAAAATGACAAATTGTTTGATTTCACTGCTTAAATCCCATCAGCTGCTCCTCTGCCTCAGTGGAGCCTTCAGAGACCAAATAAAAACAACTTAATTCGACCACAGTGGCAGGTTTGGAGCTGGTTACTGTGTTAAACTCCCAAATTAAACCACAGGGCAGCAATTAGGATTCAGCTGTCTGACACTTTCTCTCAGTTTTGTTTGTGAGAGGGAAAACAAAACGATAAATTCACCCTCACACAGGCAGGTACTTACACAGATCTTAAGTCCTAATTGCTTCCCACAAAAGTTGCTGTGTTTTCTTGAGCAGTTTAACTGCTGTGACTTTCCTCTTTGTTTTTCTCAAAGCTGTTTTCTAAATCAAACGACAGATCATGTCCGAAAGCAATGAGCAAAAGGACGTTAGTGTCAGAGTTTCACCTCGTGACCTTCAGTTAAAGCCGGTGGCGTGCACAGACATTTTGAAGGGAAGGAGCAAAAAACAAAACAAAAAAGACACATACAGCATCCATTTTGGCTCCCAAGAAGGAACATTAGCGCATGATCTCACTCCTGAGGGGGCACTTTAGCACACTTTTTTGCTCCCAAGAAAACACATCAGTGCATGTTTTGGATCCCATGAGGGCAGGTTAACACTTATGCCAGTATTTTGGCTCCAAAGTGACTTGTTTATTATGTTTTAAACAGCTAAAGTGGTTCTCCAACCATGGAGGCACTTGAGAATGCATTTTTGCTGTGCTTGTTTTGAATCCCAGGAGGCCAGTTTATTATGTTTTACCAGCCAGAGGTGCAGATTAATGTGATTCTACATCCAGAGAGACACTTTACCGTGCATTTTGGCCCCCAAGAAGACACATCAGTGCATGCTTTGGGACCTAAGGGGGCACTTTGGAACATTTTGACTCCCATGAAGGCACTTTAGCATAAATTTTGACCCCTCTAGGTGACCAGTTAATTATGTTCTAACCACCCAGAGGGATACATTAATGGTTCTCCAACCAGTAAGTTGCTTTAGCATGCATTTTGGCTCCCAAGAAGACACATTAGCGCCTGTTATGGAGCCTGATGGGGCATTTTAGCACATTTTGGCTCCCATGAGAGCATTTAAACATGTATTTTGGCTTCAAGGAGGTGAGTTTGTCATTTTTTTACAAGCCACAGGGGCAGATTAATGTGATTCTACATCCAGAGAGACACTGAAGTATGCATTTTGGCCCCCAAGAAGACACATCAGCGCATGTTTTGGAACCTAAGAGGGCACTTTCAGCACATTTTGGCTACCATGGGGGTATAAATTTTGGTTTCAAGGTGTCCAGTTAATTTTGTTCCAACCAGCCAGAGGGATATATCAATGGTTCTCCAACCAGAGAGTCTCTTTAGCAAATGTTTTGGCTCCTAAGAAGACACATCAGCGCACGTTTTGGATCCCATGAAGGCACTTGAGCACATATTCTGGGTTCCAGGAGGCCAGTTTGTCATTTTTTACAAGCCAAAATGGCAGATGAATGTGTTTTTCCAACCAGGGAGTTACTTAAACACGCATTTTTGCTTCCAAGAAAACACATCAGCACATATTTTGGAGCCCGAGGGGCCACTGTAGCATGCATTTGTGCTCCAAAGAGGAAACAGCAGCACATGTCGGAGCCCGATGAGGTCTGTTAGCACATTTTGGCACCCATGAGGGCCTTAAAGGATTTTCTTTTGCTTCCAGGTAGGTCGTTTGACATTTTTTAACAAGCCAAAGGGGCAGATTAATGTGGTTCTTTAACTAGGGAGGCACATAAGCATGCATTTTGGTTCCCAAGATGACTCATCAGCGCCTGTTATGGAGCCAGACGGGGCATTCTTACACATTTTGGCTCCAGTGAGAGCACTTTAGCATATATTTTGGCTCCCACAAAGGCAGTTGAGCATGTTTTCACCAGCCAAAGGGGTAGGTCAGTGTGATTTCTCAACAAGAAGGGCACTTTTGCGCACTTTTTGTCTCTAAGGATTACTCTAAGTGGTCTTGTTAGAGCCTGATGTTGAACAATAACCAGATAATGATAATTAAAAAAAAGCAATAAAACCCAAAGTGACCTAACTGGTTGATTATGAAACAAAATACTGACCCCAAAATGTACATAATAATGCAATAAAGTAAAACCGATCATTACGTACCAGGCTTTAACAGGCCTCCATGAATGTAATAACATCTGATGATGTGTAAAGCTTCTCATATTCGTGTCTCATACTTAATGACTCCTCTAGGATATAAATTGAGGATAATAGCTGCTTATTGAAATTCAACTCTCAATCATCTGAATGAATATTCACCTTGGTGTGGTCATTATATAAAAACTCTACATAGAAAATATTTTTTCTGTCTGTTTTTTTCTTTAGGCTTTGGTCTTGGAAGCTTTAGCTCAACATGCAAATAAAATCACAGTAAAACTCACTCTTCAAAACAGGAGGCCACTTGTATTCGTCGGCTCCTTTCTTTACTGAGATGGAGCTGTTTTTATTTATTTAATTTTTTTTGTGTATTTGAGGTTGAAAATGCTTTTAAATAGAAACCTCTTTAGGCTGCAGCAGCGTTATAAAATCGTACCAGGGTCAGGGGGGTTATGTCCATCATTTGTCTGTGGCTTTAAATGCTTTAAAATGGAATAATTTATAATTCCCCAGCGTTCACCGAGCAAGAAGCCGGTTTAGCAGAAACACATCTGATTAACTTCCTCACCTCTGCTGCAGATCAGCTCTTACACCTGCTTCCATGGGACATTTGCATATTCAGGGATCTGCTCCCTCAATAAAAGAGTCTTAGGGGAGTTTAGTTTTGTTTTGTTTAATTCATGATCCTCTTGGAGCTAATTGACTCAATGAACATGTTACATGTCTGCTTGATTTCAGACGTTATATGTCCTGAAAATGAATACTTCAACTCTAATCTTCTATTACAGCTGAGATACTTGAAGTTTTAGAAAACACAAACTCTCCTGTTAGAGCTGCGACTGAAGAAAGAGCCTTGGCTGAATCCTCTGCTCCAGGAAAAACCAGCAGGTGTGACTGACACCAACCTGAGTGAGCACAGGAATAATGGATGGTGGCCCTGAGTGGTCATACTTCAGAGGCTCCTGGTCTAAGTGCTACCTCTGCTTTGTGTGAAGGCAGCGAGTCACAGAGGACTGATGGTGAGTGCTTTTCATGTCGGGGGAGTTCTGTCTCCTCAGAGCTGCTCTGACAGCAGGAAGGTCGCTCTGTGCAGAGAACGAAAATAAAACAACCGGTTGTGAAGGTCTCTGGGCTCAGCAGGATTTAAAGGCTTCATCTAAAACAGTTTTCCACTTAAATCCTCTTCAGTGAGGAGAATGGGCCTTTTAAGAAAATCACTGTTGGAGGCCTGCTTTTATGAGATGATGTTTCAGATGAATAAAGAAGATTCATTTTTATAAGAGCAAGCTTTTCAACAAACATTTATGCAGTGAGGAATAAAATGAGAGACAGAGCTGATTTCTGTTTGTCTCTAAGCTGTTGAAATCCTCTAAATCTCATCATACATGGAGAAAGACCTGCAGGGTGGAGCTAAGGGTGGGCGCCTCTTGGGGCCCAAATCTCCTCTATTGCACCATATCTGTTTATAAAGTCGACAGTGTGGCTCCATCTTTTACCATTGTACGGTTTTGAAGCCAAAAAGACCCCAATACTGGAGCCAGAATTGTGCATCCAAACTCTACGCAGTTGGGAATTTGGGTGGAATCGGGTAACAAAAATAAAGCGAAAAACATATTTATTTTTCTTCTTTTGAAGGTCTCACCACTTTTTGGCTCTCTTTCCCTGAAGTTTCTCATAGTCCTGATAAAAACTTTACAAGAATGTCAGCTGTCAATCATTGTAAAATGAAATGTATAATCTGTTTTTTAACGTCTAATAACTAATTAAAAACCAACCCTGCTACAAAAACCAGCATGACCAGCATCACCAGCATGACCAGCATGATTTCTATGCTGGTGCATGCTAGTTTTTGTAGCAGGGACTCCTTAGTTAAAAAAGACTTGAACACAATGCAGTCAAATTACATCTTCATACCACCTTTGTGTAAGGACGTGAGAGACATTTCTCAGGTTTAATACATTTTTTTTTTTAAATTAAGTTTTCCAGACTCGTACCCGTATTACAAGGGGAGGCAGGGTTTATGACCTGTACTGCAGCCAGACACCAGGGGTTAATGAGTGGACGTAACAACGTAACAACTGAAGCCTCCAGCAGATGCTCCGCCCCCTGGTGTCTGGCTGCAGTATAGGTCATAAGCCCCGCCTCCCCATGTATTCCAGATATGAGCCGGGAAAACTTAAAAAATTACGATACCTCGTAGAAACGTTTCTCTCATCTTTACGCTAAGGTAGTATGACAATGTCATTTGGCTGCATGGTGTTCAGGTGTTTTTTTTTTCTGAGAAGTTAGTTTCTCATTAGTTATTGGACGTTAAAAACCGCGTTATAAGTGTCCTTTTACGATAGTTGACAGCTGCCGTTCGTGAGTAGTTTTTATCGGGGATATAAGAAACTTCGGGAAAGTGAGCCAAAAGGAGACTAAACATTCTGAAGAAGAAGAAATAAATATTTTTATTTCTCTTTTTTACTTGGCTCCACCGGAAATTCTCTACTGCGCAGACTCTGGCTGCACAATGACGGCTAGAGAAACGGGGTTTTTTGGCTTCAAAATCGTAGAACGGTGACAGGCGGAAGCACGCTGTCCATTCTATATACAGTCATTGGTTGGAAGCTTGAGTTAGAGCTGGCTGTTATTAAGTCCACTGATTATACAGTCTATGTGTGTAACCCACATTAAAAACCACGATATAAATAAATAAATAAATACAATCGTCATTAAAATGAAAAAAAAAAAAAAAGAAAAGTCACTAAAATACATAAATAAGGTTAAAATGAAAAATGTATGTATTTCATTAACTAAGAGTCAATTAAAAACAGTTTTGATATCTCTCTAATAAAAACATTAAGATTATGCCTGCAGAAAATAAACGTGGTACTGTCCCTTTAAGACACGTCATAATAAATGCACTTTGCCTCGCGGTCTCAGAGCAGAGGGGGAAACAGGAGACGAATATTAGGGGCAAATTTGTGAAATATTAAACCATTTAAACCTAAAAAACGGAATTTGCCTGGTCAGTGATTCACTAAGACTTTATCCTTGAGAAGCACAGCGGTTTTGGTGAGTTTTAAGCCTTTTAACTGAAACTTTGTCGTGACGTATTTTACTTCTGATACTAATGAGAGCGAATGACCGTTAGCACGAAGCTAAGAGTAACATTAGCATTGATGTAGAAAGACACGTTGAATGTTAAGCTCTGAGTTGAATTTTATTTACAGAGAAACTTATTTTCTCTCATGACCTGTCGTGCAGGTCAGGTTTTTTTTTCCTGGTTTATGTGAACTCGTTTTGAAGTTGGACTTTGCTGCTGCCCGCGCGACGGACGTTCCTGAACCCTCTGTCTCGTGCCGGTGAGAGGAGCCGCTGCACGTGACTGGACTTGGTGAAAAGCTGCGAGAGCGGTAGGAGCATCAGATATTCTTCCTGTGTTCCTTTTTTTTCTTTTTTTTTTTTTTCTTTCTGTTTATATTTCTGCCTCTTTTTTTAACTGAATCCTCTCTTTGACGCATTCGAGTTCCTTTGTCTAAACTGAACTGGAAACAAGAGGATTTTTGAACTGAACTTTAACTTGAAACTAGGGCTGGGTAATATGGGGAACAATCCTACCAGGATCATTTTCTTCTTCACATCAGTCGATATCGATATGTATCACAAGATCTGCCAAGTGTCACGCTTTGAGTGTGACAGTCACGCAATTTAACCCATTCTCGCACCACACGCCAAAAGTTTGGACACACCTTCTCATTCTACTTGCGTTTTCTTTATTTTTATGCCTATTTACTGGACTGACTGACTTCATTTCTTAAAGTAATGATGGCCACTTGTTTTTCTTTAGTTAGCTGATTGGTTCTTGCCATAATATGAATTTTAACAGTTGTCCAATAGGGCTGTTGGCTGTGTATTAACCATAGACTGTATAAAACATGGACGTAGTCTCCGTGACGTCACCCGTCTGTTACTGCAGCTCTGTTTTGAGGCTAAACGGCGGGCGCGGCCATATTGGAAATGGGACGAGTGACGAGTGCTTAAACTCACAGCTATTGGGCGCCCGTCAGTCGCGTGATCTGAGCTGTGGCTCTGATTGGGTAAGCTCTCGATCTTAATATCTTCCAAACGGCCGAGTTAGAATAGAATTCACCCCCCACACAGTGTGTGCCGTTAGCGAAATCAGCGATCCAGATGGGAGACAGAGTTTGTACCAGGCTTTAAATACGCTAATTTAGGCTCTGAAAACGTCCTTTTTCCCGTCTGCTTGTACAGGACTTCCAGTGCTTCTGGAGCCAGACTCAAGCGGTCACTGGAGGAACAGCAGCTTTTTAGTACTTCCGTGTTGTCTCATTTTTTCAGACCGGAGGTTGCTGCTTGGTATTAATCTGACTTCTGCACAACACAACTGATGGTCCCAACCCCATTGATAAAGACAGAAATTCCACTAATTAACCCTGATAAGGCACAGCTGTGAAGAGAAAACCATTTCAGGTGACGACCTCTTGAAAAATACCAAAAGTATACAAAGCAGTGATCACAGCAAAGGGTGGCTGTTTTGAAGAAACTAGGACATAAAACCTGTTTTCAGTTATTTCACCTTTTTTGTTAAGTACATAACTCCACATGTGTTCATTCATAGATTTGATGCCTTCAGTGAGAATCTACAACGTAAATAGTCATGAAAATAAAGGAAACACATTAAATGAAAAAGTGACCAAACTTTTGGCCTGTACTATATATTTATATATTTTTCAGGATAATAAACTTTGGTCTGTAGTTTCAGTAACTCTGATTGACTGACAGAGACAAGCTATCCAAGACTCATTTATCAGTCCTCTATGCCCAAATCTACCCAACCAACAATGTTAACCAACCAGAAGCAACTTAAGGCAGATCTTGGCGTCTCTAACTATCTCTCACACGCAACAGCGCCACCAATTAAAACCCACTCAACCTTCTCCTGCTTGCTAAAAGACAGACAGTAACTACACAATTTTGGTCACTGGTGAGTCACTGTTTCTTTGTGAGTTTTCTAGTTAATATGTACATTTTTAAGGCTGCTAGAAGTCTTTGATTGTCCAGGACAATAATCGACAATGTGCAGATGATACTGTTAATTATTGCTCTGCTACCATGCAGCCTAAGACACTGTGCCATTGAGAGGATGCTTTTAATACTGCACAAGTCACATTTAGGGATTTGAGTTTGTTCTTAAATGGTGAAAAACACTACTTATGATGTTTAGAAACGCAAAGACTTAACCACAAGACTGAGTTTCTAACAAGTATTTATTTGTTTTGCTGCCTTATGAGCTTCACATTCAGCAGTTTGTCAAGAAGCTGAAGCTGTGTCTTCAGAAATAAGTTCTATTTTTCATTTGCTGCTTTCTTGCTACTTTCCTGGCCCTGACTGACTGTGGTGATGTTCTGTACACCATGATGCCTTCACTCCCTTGTTTAAATAAAACAGGAGTCAAACTCTGAAGACCTGTCTGGAAAAATCTATCAAAATGAACAATTTAGTGAGTAAAGAAGCTATCAGGGGGTCTGGTTGTGTCTTGAATATAAAATATGAAACATTCAGACAGCAGTTTGTGTAATAAGAGACAGAGTGGAAGCAAATCAGTGAACAAAATTCTGAATATTTGATGAAGAGCTGAGAAATGGAGAATATCAAACAATATCCACAGTTTCTGGATGAAAAGATCTCCTCTATAGTGTTCTGTTCTTATTCAGCCTTCCTGATGAGTGAACACGCCAAGGACACAGAGGGACTACTTTTTGTTACGCCCTCATCACGCTCAGTCTATTATTCAGCCTTTGAAGTGTCTCAAGTAATCAGTCTCGACCAATCACGGTCGGGGACACGCGGAGACTCCCTGCACATTTAACAATCAGCCCTCAGCTTCGATGTGCTTCATCATTAAAGGCCACAAAGTATAGATGTATGCGAGCGTCGTGAGTGAAAGTGGCTGCTTCTGATTGGTCGAGAGCTGTTGGAGGTTGAATCTCGAGAGGAACAGTCTTTGTTTGAGTGACGTTTTTAATCCAAGCGGTGGAGAAGCTCTGAAAGTGGATCGAAGATAGTGAAGAATACAGTGGTCACTTTATTATTTTCTCTATGTATATTCCTGCAACTGAACCACACAGACTAGTTTCTTCTTTTCTCTGTCTGTGATTCGTGAGGTAAAATGAGTCCACAGTGAGAATATGTTTGTATGAACAGCAGGTGAAGGGTCACATTGACTTATTCTGCAGCTCTGTTGACAGCACAGAGGCTGACTGTTAAAATATTAATGTATTCTCACACAAGATTGGATCCAGATTAATTTAACATAAGATTTGAGTCTGCTGTGTTTCTGCCTCAGCTTTGTGGTTCTTCATTTCAGTTCATGTCTAAATAAGCAAATACACCGCGAGATATTTAAAAATTTACACCCTGAGCGTGTGCACCACGGACTGTATAAAACACGGACTTATTCCCCATTATTCCGCCCATCTGTCTATGATACAGAGTTTTGAAGCCAATTATTAGCTGGCATCCACGAGGCCCGATATGTCCTGTAGTTTTTGTTGAAACAAAGTGGTCATACATGGTAACATTGCCAAGAAATAAAAAGAAATCTAGGAAAGTGTCTATGTCTGATTATAAATAAAAAATGTCTCCTTGGTCTTGATGTGAGCCACATTTACCAGACCAGAGCAGAAAAAATGTCTCATTTCGAGACAAAAACTTTGTCTGAATTCTTGTAATGAGGTAAAAAAAATCTGCCAATGGGGAAGGAAAAAGTTATTTGTGTTAAGAGAAACTTAATGAGCACAGTTTTCTTATCCCATGAGAGGATTTCTCTTACTTGTTACAAGCATTTCACACATAATTTTTGCCTCTAAATATCTTGAAATAAAACATGTTTCTGCACTTGTCAGTTGAATGTGGCTCATAAAAAGAATAAAAAGACAATTCTGACAAAAAATAAGACATAAACACTTCCTTGGATTTCAGTTTTTTCAGTGTAGATCAGGAAACCCGTAACATGGGAATACGCCAACCCTAATACGGACAAACAAAAATGTCTAAGGTACAGAAATTAGCAGATTGTTAGAAAAATTAGACTGTCGCTGTACACATATTGTCGTGTTTCCTAAATTAATCTGCCATTATTATCCTGTCTTAGCCACCTCAGAGGTCTTGTGGCAACAAAGAAATATGGAAAAC
Source organism: Thalassoma bifasciatum (assembly GCA_008086565.1). Classification (NCBI taxonomy): domain Eukaryota; kingdom Metazoa; phylum Chordata; class Actinopteri; order Labriformes; family Labridae; genus Thalassoma; species Thalassoma bifasciatum. The sequence continues at coordinate 41,921 of RPOG01001401.1, read as the reverse complement.
AGATCAGATTGCCCCATGTGATACACAATAAACCCTTATTTCCATTCATATTTTCACGAAATATGCAGCTCATGGCTCGCCAAGAGTTCCTGAATTCACTTTGGGAATTACTGTTTGATTGTACAAGATGGGCCTTAAGTTTCCATACATGGGGGAAAATAAACACTATATGCTGGACGAACATTTTTGTTGATATAATGTGCTCTGTGTGATAACCATTGTTTCGAAAACACATATTAATGCGTGTTTTCCACTGTTGATAAACTTGCATCAGCACACTTTAAGTTATGTTTTTAATGGTGTTAACACTATACATTTTACCATGTATGCAAACTTATTGCCCACCCTGTATTGTTCGGTATTATTGAGGATGCAACTACAGATAAATGAACGGCACAGACAGAATCAACTTGCAGCCTCTTAGGTTTTATTGATGATTCAGCAAAACACAACTCTGAACACCTCTAGACACACAGACCCCAGACCAAACCTCCCTTTTACCTTTTACAGCCTTTCAACGACGTCATTGTTATTGTTTCCTCACCTACTCCATGAAAAGGATTAATGGTGAAACTCCTCTTGAGCAATTCTTGATTTATCACCTACATCCTCTCATAACATTCGTAACACTTAAACTATTGAGACATGAATGTTCTGCCAAGAACATCTAACGTTTTTCTGCTAATTCTTGGAACTTGAACGGCCGACCCCTCACAAAAAACTCCTAAATCTTCTGAATGTTGTTACAGGTTGAGCTGACCGATCATCGTGGTCTTTCCAAACGGATTAATCAACACAATACGCAAGCCGTGCAAACGTTTTAAAAACAAATGCATTGACTCTTGAGATTGTTTTGGAAAAGTTGATGCTGGTTGTTCTATTTATATGACATGAGTGATACCAGGTAGTTTGCCATTTCTGTGCAACAGGAAATGTTCCATGCGATGGCAGTGTACTGGAAAAATAAGAGTCCTTGGTGGACCAAACCATCTACATTCAGTTAGACCTTTGCAGGCTATGAAGACCGGGTCCACTAAAGGCTGCAGCTCATGGATTGGGACATGGATTGAGTGTCATGATGGAGCATTCCCAACAAACGCAACCACAATTCCAATGAAGTTAGGACGTTAAAATGTGGATAAAAAGAGGATACATTAATTTTCAAATCATGTTTAACTTATATTCAATTGAATACACTACAAAGACAAGATATTTATTGTTCAGACTGATAAACTTTAGCGGGTGTTTTTGTAAATATTCTCTCGTTTTGAATGTAATAACTGCAAGACGATCTTAAAAAGCCCAAGACGGGGGCAAAAAAAGACTGATAAAGTTGCTTAATGCTGAAAAAACAGCTTGGATCATTCCACAGGTGAACAGGTTGATGTGAAACAGGTGAGTGTCATGATTGGGTATAAAAGGAGCATCCCCAAAAGGCTCAGTCCTTCACAAGCAAAGATGGAGCCAGGTTCACCACTTTGTCAACAACTGCGTGAGCAAACAGTCCAACAATTTAAGAACAATGTTTCTCGATGTACAATGACAAGGAATTGATGGATTTCATCATCTACAGTCCATAATATCATCAAAAGATTCAGAGAATCTGGAGAAATCTCTGCACGTAAGCAGCAAGGCCCAAAACCAACATTGAATGGCTGTGACCTTTGACCCCTCAGGCGGCGCTGCATTAAAAACCCACATCATTGTGTAAAGGATATTAGCACGTGGGCTCAGGAAGACTTTTTTAAGCGCGTGTGGGAGGCATCAAATTCAGAATAAGTGAATGTTTGCCACAAAAACAATTGTTATCTCATCTTTGCGGTGTATTCAATTGAATGTAGGTTAAACAGTTTTTAAAATGATTCTATTCTGTTTTTGTTTACAGTCTGTATAACGTCCCAACTTCATTAGAATTGGAGTTGTACAATTGCTTTGTGTTCACTTGCTCCCTTCACGAGCGCCCAAAGACGTGAAAGTTTTCGTACTTAATTGCCCGACACTCTGAACACACTGGATTTCACAGCACTGATGAAAAGAGCTCAGCTAAATGAGATCTAAATATCTTACTGAGTTGCATTTGGAGTCTTTAAAGTGAAGTGTGCTGCTCATTTAAACTGCTTTGCTCTGAAGTTTTCCTCCCCCTCAGGAGTTAGTTTATTTATATCAAGAAAAAAGTTAAGTTAGTGCCTCTGTTTTTCATCTCTATTACTTTTTTATTCTTACAAACTTTATATAGACCTCAGACTAAATAAATGATTTTACTCTGATTTATTCAGACATCTTTATCTGTCCCTCTGACAGCAGCTGCTTCAGAGCAGTTTGTGCATAAAAGAAATAAAAGAATGAATTATATATAGAAGATAAAAAGGCTGGGGTTATTCCTGCTTTGCCCTTAACTCTTAAAGAAAGAACGAGCTCTGACAGACAGGATGATCCTCTGCTGTGTCCGAACTCAAATTAAATTCAGGCTCATCGACCGCTTTTATATTAGTCCAGCTTTTCAATTTATTTTAGTCAAAGGAGGAAATCTGAGCAACAATAAAACATCTAAGAGAGACGCCAGCTTCTTTACAGGAACCTTGAGAAGAAATCTTTCCTCATTTGACTTTCAGAAATGTTTCAGAGCTAAATCTGTGCTCATCCCGTCACGCAGGTTGTTTCCTTTTCAAACTTTTTTCAGATATGTGGGCTGATTATGAACATGTCATTCATATTATAGAAGCATCAAAGTCTGATCATGATGGTTTGAAGGATTCAATGCCCTCATGCAGACACATCTGCTGTTAAATATCAGGTAGGTTTTTGTGATGCCACCACTTTTAAAATAACCGGGGACTGAGAATCAGCACAAATCCAACATCTGACGTGTGTCCACTTACTTTTTTGCACAAAATGTGGATTCAGGTTTTCTCTCTGTCATGACCTCCTGATGGTAAAGACTAAAAATCTTTCTCTCTTCGAACGTGGTCCATTGTTGAGCTGCAGAATCAAAACCTCTCACAACACAACGCCATCACTGCTGAGGTTGGACGCAGTAAGACAGACATTTAGAATTTATGAGAAGATCCTGAGGGTTATGGAACAAAAAAAGTCAAAAACATTTCAGCAGCTCTGAGCCTGAGGATCTGATTGGCTGTTCATCAAGACTCAGGACGATCCTCGACCCAAATGAAGGTCGTTACTGGAGTCGACTGCAGCCCAATAACCATCAGACGGCGTCTAAGAGAGAAGAGCCTTAAGAACAAAAACCTCTTCAAAGGCCTCGTCTCCTTCCACTAAATCACCCGTTTGGACTTTGACAGAGAGCATCATGGGACATTGAAAGGTGGAAGAAAGTTTGATTCTCTGAGGAGAAAAACTTGAACCTTGATGGTCCTGATGGCGTCCAACGTTACTGTCATGACGAGGAGATCCCACTGAGATGTTTTCTAGGCGGCACAGTGGAGGGGGGGGGCATCATGATCTGCTTTTTCAGAACAATGGAACAATGGAGCTGACGGTTGTTCCGGGGCGTTAAACAGTAGCTGCAACATTAATGCACACACAGGCGGAGAAATAGAAACATGTCCTGCATATTATCCATCATGCACAAGATCAACATCAGAGCACAGGGAGTGATGCATAATTCTGCTTAATGTGGGCGTGGTTGAGTTTATTAAGAAGCTTAAATCAGTTCCACCTCTTTGCCTGTGTCGAGATTTTGTCTTCATTTTCCAGTAAAGTTGTCATCTTGCTCCAAAACGTCGATGTCCATGTTTTCTTCCCTCTGTGATGTAAACTGAAACAGAGGAAACTGGGACAGTTTTTTGGACTGAGTCACCCCGTCTCATTATATCCCCCTCAGCTTCGTGATTCTCACCACACGTCTCCTCCTGCGTCACCTGGAGAAGAGGAAGGTGTTTGTGCGGTTCCTGATCATTAGCATCCTGGAAACAACAGGGTGACGAGCCGAGAGCTGCAGGAGGTTCAGCTGAGCGCCTGGAGCTTCATCCTGCAACACGGCCAATTTGTTTCATTCCTGCTCATTAATGCAAATCAAAGCTGGGCTCAAACATGTGGCTCAAAGATGGAAACAGGATTTTAAGATGCATAAGTCATGAGTCCTGATTCTGCAGAATGACACCACGACACAAAAGAGATCACTGATTGGGCAGAGGACGGAGTCTGCAAATGCTGGTGGTGATTTTGGCTGGTGACAACTCCAGCTTCTCCAATGTGATGCTTTCCTGCTTCCCATTTGAATAATTTGAACAATTCTGAATGTTTTTTTAAATAATTCAGAGGTTTGGACCGCTTGACTTATCAGGCTTTGCAAAACGGGTCATTCTGTGTGCAGAGTCATCATAACAAAATTATGCAGTGAAGTTTTCCAATGAATACAGTTAAACTCGAGATGAACTCTTGGACTGCAGACGACTATAGCATCAAAATTTGTCTCCATCAACTCTTCTGCCTTCAGAGCGGCCGTCATTATTGCTTTCATAGATTCAGGTGCTGGAAACCTTCTTCAGAGATTTTGCTCCATTTTAACATTTGAGCAGCAGATTTGTGGGCTGATCATCCATAATAAGAATCTCCAACTCCTCCACATCCCAAAGGAGCTCTATTTCATTGAGATCTGTCGACTGTGGAGTTCAGAGATCTCATCAGTTTGAGATGATTTGAGCTTTGTGACATGGAGCTACTCAACAACAATACTCATGCAGGCTGTGGCATTTCCCACCACTACATTAAACACGAGTAAAAGTGCGTTCTTGGGAGCCAAAACACGCTGAAGTTCCCTCTCAAGAGCTTGGATGTATACTAAAGTAGCCTCTTGGGAGCCAAAACACACCTCTAAGTAACCTTTTAGGAGCCAAACGTGTGCTAAAGTCATCACCTTGGGACCAAACTTGGAGTAAAGTGCCTTCATGGGAACCAAAACAAATGCTTAAGTACCCTCCTGGTTGGCAAGCAACACTTATCTGCCCCGGCAAGTTAAAACCATGGACTGTATATAGAACGGACAGCGTGGCTCCGTCTGTCACAGATATATGATTTTGAAGCCAAAAAAACACGGTCACGGGAGCCGCCATCGTGCAGCCAGAGTCTGTGCAGTAGAAAATTTCCGGTGGAACCAAGTAAAAAAGAGAAATAAAAATATTTCATTCAGGTACACTCTCATCATAGTTTTGAACCATTTATTGCCAAATGGAATACAGTTAAAGTTGGCGTTACAGCTCTGGTTTCACTCCCTGGGTTAGCCAAGCAGCCTGCTTAAGCTTTCCAGGGAGTGCAAAGCAGGTCCCCCCACCCCTGGGGAACAAGACACACACTTTATACATGAATATTATCCATGTATACAGACTTAACAGGAGGAGGCTGGGGTGGAGGGAGTAACTTCGAGACGCAGCAGTGTGGTGCGTAGCAGTAGCAGGAATAGTTGTGAATGTAGACATGTTTAAATCCACCGCCTTGTTGGTCGACGGCGAGCTGTGATTGGTTAAGTGGAGAGGTGTGACTCAAACGTCAGCCTGTCAGCTGGTTTCGGCTGGGCGCATGACTTCCGTGTCCTGCATGAACTCACGCGAGCTTCATTTATCTCTTCTTCTTTAGAAGGTTTAGTCTCCTTTTGGCTCTCTTTCCCGAAGTTTCTTATACCCCCGATAAAAACTACTCACGAACAGCAGCTGTTGACTATCGTAAAACGAAACTTATAACACGGTTTTTAACGTCCAATAACTAATGTAAAACCAACTTCTCAGTACAAAAAAGACTTGAACACAATGCAGCCAAATTACACCGTCATACCACCTTAGCGTAAGGTGGAGAGAAACGTTTCTAGGTATCGTAATTTTTTAAAGTTTTCCCGGCTCATATCTGGAATACATGGGGAGGCGGGGCTTATGACCTATACTGCAGCCAGACACCAGGGGGCGGGGCATCTGCTGGAGGCTTCACTTTGAGCCGAACATTGTTACGTCCACTCATTATACAGTCTTAGTTAAAACGCAATAAACTATCCTCTTGGGAACCAAAATGTGCTTTTGTGTCCTCATGGGAGCCAAAACATTTGCTAAAGTGCCCTCTTCGAAGCAAAAACATTCATTAAAGTGCCCTCCTGGTTGGCAGTCCACAGTAATCTGCTCATTTTGCTTATTGAAAGACGATTATCTGCCCACTTGGGAGCCAAAACACAGGCGTAAGTGCCCTCTCCAGAGCCAAAACAGGCCCTGTACTTGCCTTTTTTTCCTTTTGCCCCCGCCCTTCAAAATGTCTGTGCATGCCTCTGGACAGGAGTGTCACCTGGTGTTGTCTTCTGTTGCTGTAGTCCGTCTCCTTCAAGGTTGGAAGTGTTGTGTTCAGTGTGTTTTTCTGCAGACCTCAGTAGAAACAGTCAGTTTTCCTCTGATCTCTGGCATCAACAAAGGGTGTTGTCCTACAGAACTGCTGCTTACTCGGTATATCTTTATTTTGAGACCATTCTCTGTAAACCCTATAGATGGTTGTGCTTGAAAATCCCGGTCGACCACAACGACTGACACAAACAACCATACCACGTTCAGCTGCTGCGTGTGATTGGTTGATTAGATAGTTGCGTTATCAAGCAGAGCAGGTTTTCCTACTCAAGTCTTAAGGCCAAAGAAGTTCAGTTTTCAATGGAAACTATTTGGAAACAGTTTCCAAAATGCCTAAAACATTTAATATTTGAGTGCTGTTTTCTTCAAGACAGTATTTCTCTCTTTATTTACCAATTCTGTCCTCTGGTTTAGAGATGGAGGCTGTGACTGCCACATTAAATTCCAGCAAATACAGAACAAAGCGGTCGGGTATAAGACGGAGTAATGAGGCAGAAAGGATCAAATATAAGCGGGGGAAGAGGAACGACGCTGAGTTTTCGCTTTAAATCTGATTCTGCTCTGCGGCGAGTCCTGCTGCTCCGTGGGAGACAAAAAAGCAGGAGGTCTTTGGTTTATCACAGCCTCACAGGAAATTAACAACAGAGTTAGATTACCCGAGAGCAGGAGCGACATGATCCTGCAGAGCTCCCCGGGTAATACCAACGTCATCCAGAGAGCAATTTACTCTTATTTCTGTCCAGTGAGGCGTCTAAATCTGTGTCCCAGCAGGAAGACGCCTAAAAAAAACACCTCAGCAGCACCTGGATTAAAGCTTCCTGCTCTCCTCTTGCTGTAATAATGCTTCCTGCTGTTGAAGTGATGGTGCAGTGGCTGTCAAAATATCCTGAGTGGTCATTTACAAAAGTCTGAGACAGAATATGCCTCCACAAGTAGATCAGAGTGTGTGTGTGTGTGGCTGATGGCAAACACACACACTGTGAGCAGAAAACAACAGGAAGGCTGAAACAGAAGAGGTTAAGAATAATGTATGAGCGAGGAGGAAAAAACCACAAATGTGTGCCAGAGACAAACCAACGACGGTGTAAAAAGCAAAAAAGAGCTGCTGTTCAGCCTCCTGGCCTTGAGTCTGGTGTTTTTGTTCGCTGTCATGCTGCTTTCTGACCATTTGTTAAAAAGGTGATGGAACTTGAAAGAAGTGAGGGGTTAGAAAACAAAATTTCAGGGGCTGCAGGGTTATGATTTGCAGAGCGAGAAAGGCTGAACACCGAACTTAACTTTTTAAAAGTAAACCCAGCTTTGCTTGCTTAGAATCGGAGCATGTTAGTGGTGAGAATTTCAGCTCCTAGCTACCCAAGTTATCTGCCTCCATAGTAGGGGTGTAACGGTTACCGGTGTTACGGTAAACCCCGCTGACGTAAAAACGCTGACGGTAACCGTAACCGTAGTCATGTCGTGGTTTCCCAACTTGATCAGAATCTCCTGAACTGGCCGCGCAGGCGACTGTGTAGCCTCCACTTTCCGTTTAAACTTTATTGAGATTAGAAATTGAATCATGGCGGAAGGAGGAGGCAACAGCGTTCAGGACATTTATTATCCCTCTGACCCCCAATTCACACATAAAGCGTCTGCGCTACACTGAACTGCACTAAGCTCCGCTCTTTTCAGTCAGAGCGTTCACTTCACGCGCGCCACTGAGCGTCTGCTCCACGAGACACTGACTACAGCTCCCAGCTGTTTCACTGCAAGTCCGTTTTTGCCCGACTGTACCGCTCAAGCGCGTTCTGTAGAGCAGATCGTATCAGACAGGAAAAAGCTTCGAAACAAACAAAGCATCCGATCATTTCAAAATAAAACACCATGTTCCTGCTCCCAACTTGAGTAGACACTTGAGAAAACAAACAGAAAACAATGTGTTCATGCAGCTGCGTCTAAAAATGCACAAGATCAAATCAAATCAAATCAACTTTATTTATATAGCACTTTTCATACATAAAAATGTAGCACAAAGTGCTTTACAGGTTAAAAAGCCCCACCCCACCACCCCCCAAGCCCCCCATCCCCCCCACCCACACCCCCACCTCCCACCCTGATAAAAACACACTCACACTCACATTACCATTCATACTCACACGCGCGCGCACACACACACACACACACACACACACACACACACACACACAGATAATAAGGCTTTAGAAACATGTGGCTGAGTACAGAACAAGAACAGCTTTAATTTTTTGGATTTGTATAATTTCAACTACTGGAAATGTTCCTGACAATCAGCTGTTTACATTAGTTATTCTGAAGTGTCTGCTCAAGTTGGGAGCAGGAATTTGGTGTTTTATTTTGAAATGATCGGATGCTTTGTTTGTTTCAATGCTTTTTCCTGTTTGGTGCGATCTGCTCTGCAGAACACGTTTCTGCGGTACAGTCGGGCGAAAACAGCTGGTTACATGCTGAACTCTTGCTCCTATGACTTTAATAATTTCACTTTTGACAAGGTTTTGCCTATAATTTTGAAATGTATACAACACTGCTAGATTGTTTTGAACTATTTCAGTTTGTTTAGGTCTTTCAGTGCTTTCTAAGCAGATTGAACACATTTTTAAAAATACCGCGATAATACCGAAAACCATGGTAATTTTGGCCACAATAACCGTGAGCTTAAATTTTCATACCATGACAACCCCAATAATAAATCAGATGAGAAAGAGGAATATTTTCTCTGGGGTGTCTATAACATCTTATTTTTCCCTCTGGTAGTCGTCTCCTGCTTAACATCACACCCTGAATGAGAATCAATATAAGTAATACAATGAGATCAGTGATGCTGCCCCCTACTGGACATTATTGAGAGGCTTTTAAAGCAGTGGATCTAACCTGAACTTTTCATCTACAGTCTGTGATCCCGACAGATAAATCTCACCCCTCACTGCAGAGAGAGCACTTTTTATATCCATAATTCCAGCGAGCAGCTCTTCACTCAGGTCTGCTTCACTCGTCCACGCTGAGCGCGAGCAGGCCGCAGTCATCAATAAGCACTTTGTTATTATTCGTGAGGCTGAAAAAACGGCTGAGCGTCTGCGTTTTCTTTGGATGCTGAACATAAACAGAGCCAGGGGAGGATTAATGGAGGTGTTTTCCTGGTTTGAAGCCTGAACGTACGGAGGAGGCAGCTCACTCTAATTATTGCTCTGTTGTTCGTCTGCTCTGCCTCCGCATTGTTGGGAATCGTTGTTTATTTTTCTCTCCTACAAGTCCTCTGAGCTATGATATACTTTTCACTGGTGTGTTATGAAGAAAAGAAAATGTTATAAAACAGTGAGAATTGAGTCTGTGTTTGTGCTTGTTCAGTCCTAGAAGATAGAAGTGAGGGTGTTTTCTTAACCCCTTATCACAGAATCCTATTTCCTTTTCTTGTATTTACAGGGCTGAGTTTCTTCGTTTGTCCTTTGGTAGATTTAAAGGACGCCCTGATGCAGAGCTGGATCATCTGATTTTCAGATGTTTACAGCAATTCTGGCCTCATCAGTGGCTTTTGAATAAATACAAAGACTTATCTTTTTGCAAGAATTTAGTTGAACAACTTTAAGACTTTAAAACTTAGCATATTGTGCTTTGAGAGATTTGCAGACACCTTGTTTTTGTCAAATGTATTCAGAAGAAAACTAGAATAAAGAGAGAATGCTCTTGACCTCTGTTTGACCTCATTATGGTTTTGAAAATGTATTTTTATGGTCTTGGTTTTGACTCAATCTCATTGGATTCTGGTATCGGGAAAGTCTTAGGCTGTTTCCCAAACCGCCTACTTCATACTACAAGTAGGTAGTAGTCACTGCCTACTACCTACAACTTTCACATATAGTATGTGTTATGACTGATTTGTTGGGTCTGTTTAGTCATATACTACTCCAGATTTCTGCTTCAGAAATTGGAACTCATTAATTTTTTCCTAATGTTTAACTTTATCCTAAATATAGAAAATAAACCATGGGTATAGCTGACATTTCAGTCATTAAATCACTGTATCAATCAGAGGGGAAGTTACACGAACAATAAAATGAGATAAGTCAAATTAGAAATTAATAAAAAACAGAAAAATAAATACTCTAAATTAATCATGGGAAGGGAATAGTAGTCATTATTTTCAGTGGTTCAAGGAACATTTTAAATTCATTTAGAAAAAAACAACAAATCCAGGGAGATATTTCAGGGTCTGGTTTTATGAAATTTGTAAAGATACAGAAGTTTATTACTGCAAAATCACCATATTTAATTTTTGATCTTAAACCCAAAGTTATCTTTTATTGAAAATAAATCTGGAACCAACTGACTCTTTCCACAACTGATGGAAAAAACTACATCCACATTAGCAACATTGGCTGTCAGTTAAAAAAAAAAAGTGAATCAGTGATTTTTACAGGCTTTTATGAAGTTTGTAGAAGTAAAAACATTTTTGTTGTTGTGTTGTAGTTGTGCTGATTTATTCCAGTAGGTGACGATAATTCACATAAACCTGAGTGCTCCTGCACAGACAAACAGCATGAGCGCTGTGCATTGTGGGAAACAGTATGTCAGGTAGACTGGTTTGTTGCAGACTGAGAAATTTTACTGGATCAGTTGAAACATCCGGGGACTTGTAGTTTACTACAGATCCTGCAAGTTTTCGCATACTGATACTACAAACTGGATTTCAGCCAAAGGTAGTTGAAGGTTTGGGAAGAGCCTTAGTGTAGTCTTGAGCACAACACAACTGATCAGTCTGAATTTATTTTCTGTCACTGAGAAAGTCAGAGAGGTCATGGAGAATAATGGCCCTTTTCCACTGACCCGTCTTGGCCCTACTCTACTCGCTTCTACCCGGTTTGTGTTGGGTTTCCATTTGCACGGTCCTACGCGTCAGACGCCAGTTTTTAGTACCTGCTCTACCCTGGTTCCAAGCAAGTAAAGCTGATACTAAAACGTGACGTCGACGGTCTGCCAGTCACTCATTGGTCAGAGAATGTCGTCACCAAAGCTTCTGACTCTGAACAAATCACTTACAAGAGGCAAATGAATAAGTCAGCGACGAGTTTTTAATGACATTTAAACCCGACGGCACAGAACCAGACTGAATGGAGACAAAATACAGCCCTAAAATGCTCCTTCATGATTCCTAAATAAGTTAAAAGTCCCTTTTAAACGAAAAAGAAGTTAACGGCAAAGATATTTCAGTTTAAAGAGTCTTTTCGATTAAATCAAAGTTTGTCAGCGCAGGAGCGATCTGTCTGCCAAGAGAGTCTTTAAGCACCAATCAGTCCATTAATCCACAGGGAACCTTTTTCCTTTTGGTCAAGTTTCTTCTTACTAACTAGTTGTTTTTTAGAGACCATATGGTCCGGGTTTTTAGTTTTTAATTTCACTAGAGTGACCTAGGTCCCTTCTCAACTACAGTCCTTCGTCGAGGAAGCAAAAGGAGGCGCACGTCGTCGTGATGGCTGTTGTTTACCTCCGTTGTCATGACGCCCGACATTGAGCGGCTGTATTACTTTAATGAAATCTTTTTACAGCTTTTTTTTTTCCTTTAAAGACCACGGTGGGACATATGTTAGTACAAAATTAGGTTTGTGTCACGTTATAGATGACATGCACGCACTTCTGCGCAGCACTTTAGCGCAACTGTGTTATAAGATCCACGCCCACCACGAGTCTGTAGTCAGGCGAGTGGAAAAGGTAACCAAACCGTGTAGAGTAGAGCCGGGCCGAGCCGAGTAGGGCTGGAATTGCATAGTGGAAAAGCGTCATAAAAGTCTGACAATTGAACAGATAGTTTGTTTATCGTCTCCCTGCCATCGGACATCTGTTTGTCTCTTTGATTCGATCTCAAACCCCCTGAGGGAAGTCTTTACCTTTAATCCTGCTGCCGGTTGCATCTTCAAATGTTTGTGAAGGATGTTTACCCCCTGAGGAGATGGATAAAAGTCCTCCCGGGGGAGAAAAGATGTTTCCTTCCACATCAGTGAACGCCCGTCAGCTCCATCGCCTGAGGCTGGGCATCAGATGGTGTGAAGATATTGGATCTAAACATTGGTTTCACCCAGAACAAACAACTAATCAAACTCTGCAAACTTCTGTGTGAGCTGCTGCATTTTCTCTCTGTTGTGTTCCCAACACGCCTCAGGCTGTGTGACTGAAGAAATGTTGTGAGGGGAAGTTAAACAGGCTGATCGTCTGACTCAAACAAAGCTCATGAGTTCTGTCCTCATGCTGCGTTGAATCAGGACAGTCCTATAGATCAGTGATGTCCAACCTGTGGGCTGCAGCCCCCGACTGGGCCGCAAAGGTCATGCAAGTGGGCCGCCATGTCATTTAAAAAATAGGATGATTTTTGTGTTTGGGGCTGTAATTCCATGAAAATAAAAACATAAAGATAATGTTTTCGATCTTGAAACTCTGTCATGTTTAAAAAGATTCTAACCCCAAGGATACCAGACAGCTTCTGGTTGTTTTTTTACTTACCGTCGTCTCATTTTTCTCTACAAAGTGAAGTCCTGCACTTTTATGGGTTCAGGCTGAATTCAATAGATTTTTGAAGTGCAAATACATGGTGTATATTCATCATTTGGGGCTTGATGAAAGCAGAAAAATAGGTAAAATATTTTATAACTTACAGAATTTGGCGAGTGCGAACAGTTGATTTTCCATACACTTGTATAGAGGACATAAGAATAAACTTCTCTTGTCTTTTCCGTTCTAGGGTTAAACATGTTCAAATATTTATAGATATAAAAAGGTGCTCTTGTAAGGCATCATATGGCCTCTGTATTTTTTTCTTTTGAAACTTAAAAGTGGGCCCTAAGTTAGAAAAGTTTGGGAACCACTGCTGTAAATAATTGTGAACCTGGTTTCTTTGCAGTAAGAAATTGAAGACAAAGTTTACGACTTCCACAATACATGTAAAAAATATAAAAACTTTTTAGCATAGAGAAAAACTGAAAAAGTAGAACACAATTAAAACAAATAACAACTCTTGGTAATAGCACAGGTGGTGTTTGCCTTACAAGTGGTTGGATTTAAATCCAGATTAGACCTGATTTAGGACTCGACCGCTGTCTGAAACATTCTGTCAGCTTCTGTCTCTTTAAGGCTCCCCACTCCACAAACCACCTTCCCTCTGATTGGCCACCAGCCTTCTACACTGTAAAACCAAACTTGACTTTAAAAATGACTTTTTCTAACTGCTTTATCAATTCTTTTACATGCACCTCTGATTTAGTACGGACAATTTTTACAACCTTTTAGGCGCCACAGTTTTTTTCAATAAAATCTTCAGTTTTGAAATCACTGTTTCAAAAGGTTGTAGCTTGAAAATGGTTGGAATGGAGATATAGGCATACTGCATTTTATTTGCATATTATGACATCACATATCAAATATCATATGTAATAATAAATCATATCATATTACCATATCAAAACATAACTTTTACAGATGTCCTGTGAACATTGGTAAAAGTGTAGCAGCAGATACAGCTTCTACTGCGTCTAATGAGAAAAATAATCAGTGTTAATGTCAGATTTATTTATATAGCACATCTAAAAATGGCCAGCGGCAAACCAAAGTGCTTTACAGTATGATGTAAAAGCAGTATAGCAATAAGAAACCAATAAACAATAAAAATTATAGAAGCAATAAAAACATATACATAACTTAAACCAACATAAGACCCTGTAAAAATGATTATACTCCACTAAAAGCCAGAATGAACAAGTTCGTCAGTATGACCAAAGTAAAGTCACTAAAATACGAAACATCTGTGAACATCTGTAAAAATATAAAAGGAGACACAGCTTCTACTGCGTCTGTTGTACTGATTCATTTTTTGTCTTGTGAAGCACTTTGGGTTGCCATTATACTGAAATACACTCTAAAAATGAACTTGCCTTTGCCTTTTAAATAACTCTCCAGCCTGTCTCTGATGGAAGCTTTCATAAATTGCCGGTTTTATTGAGTCATTGATTCCCCGTAATGATTTGCGCGGGTCGTTCTGTCTGTGAAGTTTCATCTGAAGAAACTCAATCTGTGTGTGAAATGTTCTCCAAAAGTTCAGCAGACGTCAAAACGGGCCTTGAGCTGAGTCACTTCAGTCAGGAGGATTATTTTTTCATCAAAAACTCCATCTCTGAGCGACCGACAGTTTGTTCACAGATTTGAGGATACTGGAGTGTTTGATGAGAGATTGGACGGGTAAATTAAAGAAGTTTCCTGCTGATTTGGTTCAGATGAGTCAGAGCACACACAGGGATGAAGGACACAGCATGATGGTCACCTTAAAAAGTAAAAAATAGTGAGGGGGTTTCATACATAGATATATATAAGAAGGCTAGATGCCTCATGCGCGCTGTAAGCCAATGGGAAGTAACGTCATCACATGGCGGCCATCTTGGAACAGGGCTGCTCGCTCACTCATTACATTACAGTCAATGGAGCATGGACTTTGAAATAACTGTAGATTGCTCAATTTTCAATTTTCTATTGGGTTTAGGTCTGGAGACATGCTTGGCCAGTTCATCACCTTTACCCTCAGCCTCTTTAGTAAAGCAGTGGTCGTCTTAGACGTTTGTTTGGGGTCATTGTCATGCTGGAACACTGCACTGCCACTCAGTTTCTGGAGGGAGGGGATCATGCTCTGCTGCAGTATTTCACAGTACATGTTAGAGTTCATGTTTCCCTCAATGAAATGTCCTGTAGTACCGTAGTGGCCCGAATATAAGACGACCCCTGATTATAAGACGACCCCCTCTTTTTCAAGACTCAAGTTTGAAAAAAGACTTTTTGAACACCGATTTTATAATAACAGATTTCTCACCTTTGTTGTGTACAGTGACAGTTGTTGGCATGTCTAAAAACACAGGTGTCTGATCAGCATTGCCAATCTGATCCAGTGGGTAAGAGTGCTTTTTCCTTAAGTTGATCACATAGCGCTGAAAAGAGAACAGCTTCTCTCCAAAGTCAGAGGGCAGGCGCTGGGCTAGACTTGTTCTGTGTCGCAGCGTTAGTCCGTTACGCCGCATCATTCTTTTACACCAGCCGAGGCTTGCTTTGAAGTCATGTTTAGCTCTTTGGCTATTTCCACGGCCTTGAGCTGAATGACAGCTCTGCTGATGGGCATCCCGTCCTTTCGTTTCTCATCCATGTACGCGCACACCCTCCTGTCGAGCTCTTGGAAGCGGCCGCTCTGAGGACCACGGAAAGCTTTTCTCTGACTGTTAGCATTTTTTAGGCGATCTTTTTGAGCTCTCCATCTCCGTACATTGCACTCTGTGACACCATATTTCACAGCCGCTTTGCAATTGTTTGAAGACTGTGCCTCATTTATCACCATCATCTTGAAATTTGCATCATAACTTCTCCTCAGCTGCCGGTTAACCTGGCCGATCTTCGATCCACTTTTCTCCAGATTGTCGCTACGTTTCTCCATTTTCTGTTAGCTCTTCTCTTATGTTCTTCTCTTTTCTTTCTTACCGCTATTTTTTATTTTTCTTCTTCGTGCTACCGCTATTTTTTTTTTTTTTTTTTTTTTCTTCTGACAGTGGTTCGCTTTGGCCTGGGGATTTAAGTTAAGCATTTGCTTTAAAGATATCTGGCGCCATCTAGCGTTGTGAATGGGTATAATGTCTAGACCCCGAATGTAAGATGACCCCCACTTTTTCAGTCTTATTTCAATGCAAAAAACACCGTCTTATATTCGGGCCAATACGGTAATACTCACAAGTCACATGACATTTTGGAGGGAAAATGACAAGCAGTGCTCAGTTTGGACATTTAGGGTTATAGTCTCTTAGGGGTGTAGTCACTTTTGTTGCCAGGGGTTTAGCTGTTAATGGCTATATTTTGAGTTATTTTGAGGGAAAAATAAATTTACACTGTTATATAAGCTGCACACAGAAACTTTTCATTGTGTCAAAGTGTCATTTTGTCAGTGTTGTCCCATAAAAAGATATACTTGAATATCTACAGAAATGTGAGGGGTGCACTCACTTCTGTGAAATACTATACAAAGCAAATAACAGCACAAAATTTCTGCAGGTATGCTAAAACTAAAATCAACAAATTGCCCCTATGTGAATAATGAAAACTCCTAAAAATGTAAACATTATCAATAACAAAAAGAAATTGCGAGACATCTATTTCGCTCCTACATTTGGTTTTTCTGTTTACAACAACTTTCAAACGTAAGTGGAACAGGAAAAGGTCGACTCTGATTGGCTGTTATCACACACATTTCCACCATGTTTGTTCAATTATATATGCTGATTATCGTAAATGATCTGAAGTTGATCACAATCAGAAATTATGATCATATAATTGCCCAACAAGCTGATTTCCTGACTAAAAGGCTCTTTATTTCTGACTGTGTCTCTTGAAAAGTTCATCCTTCATCACATCTTTTCAAGATGACATTTAAAAATACAGATAATTATGAGAAAACGTGTTGGTTATGTCTTTCACTGTGACTTAGTAACATCATATCTACAGTTTGCGATGAGGGTCAAACATGACATAATCTGTGAGGTCTGATCAGAAACCTTCACTTCAAACACAAAGGTCTCTCCAGCCAACAAAGTGTCTTTAATATATGTCATCAAAAACAGGAGCTTAACCTCTTCAAGTGTTTCAGGATTTCTTTGGTGAGAGGCAGAAACTCAGAGTGTTTGAGGGAGGAAGAGGGTTCAAAAAGACTCTTTGATTATGAACAGAGATGATCATTAGTTTGATGACTTTGATCAGGGCTGAAGCAGCTGGAGCAGAGCCCTCGCCCTCCTGCTGTGTCGGTCAGCAGCAGTGGCTCAGAGCACTTCACTGTTCACTCGCCCACACATACGTAACACAACTCTCTTTTTCTGTCCTTATTTCTAATGTTTGGTGCTTGGCCTGGATGAAAATGGGATTGTAATGTTGCAGTAAAGTGTAATGATGCAAAATTAAAGTTGACGGATTGTGGAAATAAAGCTGGGATGCTACAACAATGAAATCATAACGTTATGGGATTGAAGTTGCAATAACACTGGACTACAGTCGTAATGTTACCACTGGATCAAAGTTGTGACTTTAAAGGACTGAAGAAGAAATTTTATGGGATTAAAGTTCTGGTGTTATAGGAAAAACTTTGTGTTGTTCAACATTAAATTGGCAAAGTAACAGGGAAACGTTGTGATGTTTCAAGATTTTTGTCATAATGTGACTGGAAATAGATCAAAGTGTTACAAGATTATGGTGAAAGTTACAGGATAATTGTAATGTTACAGGAAATAAGTCGTTATGTTATGGGATTAAAGTTGTTTTGTCACAAGAAATGAGTCATAATATTCCAGAGAGAAAGTCTTAATAACGCAACTCACTTTTTCCGTCCTTATTTCTAATATTTGGTGGTTGACCTGAATGCAATTATAAGAAGAAACTCTGGACATCACAATCTTCCCAGGGTCTGAAGAGTCTGATCTTTAAATCACTTTGCTTCACCAGTTGATCCCCGTTTAACCCCAGACCCCTGAACGTGAGTGGAAGACTGAGATCATGGTGAAAGCAGTCAGAATGAGTTTCCTACAATTGAATCCTGAGGTTTTCTGCAGAGATCAGGTCAGGAGTTCAGATTAAACCTCCTCCGCTGTAATTGAAGGTGCTGAGCTGCAGCTTTGAGATTAAAATGGTCAATTCTCACCTTGTTAGCAGACTCTTCCTTGTCTGCTCGCTCATTTCATCGATCTCTAGCTCCTCAGCCGCTCTGTGAACACCCTCCATCCAAATGACACTTAATTGGACATTTTTGTATTCTGGGGAACTCTGCTGGTGATGAAAGGGTCCACATGAGTCCATCGATCCCGTCTGGGACCAGGAAGTGCTTTACGTTCTTTCACTGTGACCTGTCTCATTGAGGATGTTTTCAGTGTCACACACACAGCTCAGGTGTTCAGTACCTGCTGTTTTCAGTCTCTGTGCTCCAGCTGCAGCAGGTGTGACGGTAAAGAACAGAATCATCCCTCCGAGCTGCTTCATTTCCTGCAGTTTGATTGAATTACTCTGAAAACATTACCTTAGAGATCATTAAGAGGGAGCACGTAATGACAGAGCAGGATGTTCTGTTAGAGTCTGTATGAACCACATTAGCACAGAGCATCTCCCTTTCAGTGGCTGTACACACACACACACACACACACACCACTTTGCTGTTTAGAGCTGTTATCATGGAGGTTTTCCTTTATTCAGCCCAGTTACAAAGCCATCCAAAGAGCTGCTATGATATTTTTGTTTAGTTGCGTGGATCCCAGGAGGACGAGCAGCCACTTTGTGAAAGCTCATGGGGATTGGAATCAAGCTCAAAGAAGAGCTAATATGGATTTACACCAAGGCTGGGCGGTATGGCCCAAAATTCATATCACGGTATAAATTGAATCCTTTCACGTCAACGGTAAATATCACGGTATAAAAGTTGTGGTGCAAAATTTATAATGGAAGTGTTTCTGAATTAAGTTTGTCGTCTCTTATCAAAGCTAAGTTGATTTAAAAAAACAACAAAAAAGCAAAAAAGCATATAATGTAATTTTAATGTAAAAGCATTTATCATGCAGAAGAACAACAGAAATAAGGATAGTGCCTCAGAAGGACAAAATTCTTCAATAATGCAAAAATAAAGTGGATATTGTAAACAGTTCTTCAAGTAAGAGAGGTTTTCTTTAAGGCATATGGCAAAAACAGTGAAAAGGTTCTGTAATTCAAAATTATGCAAGAGTTACCGCACATCTTACAGACGACATTTTTCTGCTCCACATCCGACTTTTTGAACCCAAACCACGTCCAAATCACAGAAGTAGCACCGTTTTTTTTTTCCTCCTCCTCCGCCGTCACTGTGCTTGCAGACATTTCCACACAGAGGCAAATACGATGACGTCACGACGTCGCAGCGTCACGGTATGATGGTAGAGCACAAATCTCTACCGTGGGGCAAATTTATACCGTTTCTACCGTCATACTGTGTAAACCGCACGGCCCTAATTTACATTTCAAAACAGATAAAAAACAAAGATGCTGGGTGTCAATAACAAACGTTATGATTTTCAAACTGCTATATCCCCCTAAGACCCAACAACTCATTTTTGTGCACGTTAGCTTTTCCCTGATTCCTCTGATACTTTGAATCTAACTCAGTTGAGTCCTGATTTTCCTCACAGAGGACAACCATAGCTTTTCAATGATGAATCATGTTTGTGGGTCTGGCAATGACGAGACGTGTTTTTCTGTCTTTTTAAAACGGCTGTCATCTCTACAAGCACATTTTATGGAAATAGGAAAGGTAAACATGATATTTACATATAAAGTGTTTTTCAATGTGATTCAGTGATAGTTTTTCAGTAGATTAACATCCAAGGAGCATTATGAGTGAGTTTTCAGAGCTGAAGTTATTTATTTTCAGAGGAAACATTAGTAATTAATTCATGTACACTGTGGCTTACGATATGTTTGTTTTATATCTATTTAGCAAACAGCTCTATGGCCGAGTGTGAGAGGATTCTTAATAGAATCACTGAGGAAGATTAGACATAGACTTCTCTGTAGATGAGAGTGAAGACAGAATAGCTCAGACAGGAGAGGACGATGCAGATGAGGAACAAGATAAATTTGATCAAGAAGGGTCAAAGGTCACAGACAGTCAATGTTGGTTTTGGGCCTTGCTGCTTACGTGCAGAGATTTCTCCAGATTCTCTGAATCTTTTGATGATATTATGGTCTGTAGATGATGAAATCCTCACACTCCTGCAGTTGTATGATGAGAAACATTGTTCTTAAACTGTTGGACTATTTGCTCACACAGTTGTTGACAAAGTGGTGAACCTGGCTCCATCTTGGCTTGTGAAGGACTGAGCCTTTTGGGGATGCTCCTTTTATACCCAATCATGACACTCACCTGTTTAAATCAACCTGTTCACCTGTGGAATGATCCAAACAGCTGTTTTTTTCAGTATTAAGCAACTTTCTCAGACTTTTGTTGCTCCTGTCCCAGCTTTTTAGGAACAAGTCACAAACATCGACTTCAAAATGAGTCAATATTAAAAAAACCCCAGCTAAGTTAATCACTTTGAACTATAAATATATTGTCTTGCATTCAATTCAGTGTAGCTTAAACAGGATTTGCAAATAATTTAATTCTTTTTATTTACATTTTACACAACATCCCAACCTCATGTGAATTGGGGCTCGTAAACGTCTAAAACAGCTACAGCAACTTCGACTTCATGTCGTGCTTTGTGAGCTTGTGTTTTGAGCTCTCGCTTGTATCCGTGCAGCTTTAAAACCATTTAATGAGCCGGTAGCAGTTCAATAAACAGTTCCAGCCTTGCACATTATGAAAGAAACAATTTTGTTTATCTGTCTGACTGCAGGAAATGTTAGAAATTGCTTTGTCTGGAGGCTCCAGTACGATGACATTTGCTCCACGCTGGAGGATAAATGTGGATTTCTCTATTTGAATTAAAATGCATTCAGACTTTCATTCAACACTTTCCTCCAGCTCTGACGGCTTCTTCTTATCTGCTGATTAGAAACCCATCAGGCTGAACCTTCCCGCCAAAATGTCACGTCCACGACCTTTTCCACTTCTATAGAGCGGGAGATTCCCTGTCAGCCGTGACATTCAGGTGGAGGAAACTATCTCCTGCAGGTCGGATCTCCAGCCTCATCTTCAGCTTTTGTATTCATTGTGAAAAATGAATATAAAAGTTGCTATGATTGTTGGTTATCTCACAGAATATGGGAGGATCAGGTCCAACACTGCCGGCTGTGACTGAAGATCCACTGAGTGTTGACAGGATCAGGATTGTCACAGAGCAACTGGTGTTTGAGAGTGTGGCTTTGAGCTACTTCTAAAGACAACATACTCAAATTGAATACAGTGAATCTTGGCGTCTCCATGGTCTATTTCAGTCACTTTAGAGAGAAGACTTGTGAAATATGTTTGAAGGTGTCAGTATTGGTATTTTTGTGTGGTTGAAGTATGACTTGGCTGCATTTGTGGCTGAGTTTCTCCTGTTTAATCTGATGTGGGATACAACTTTATATTTACGCGATTGTAGCTTTGTTTTATGCTTTTATATCGGGGACTTCAAGGCTTAAAGGAATCCTGGCTACCAGAACGTCATTTTCCTAAATGATCAGTGTTTTTACCAGCTACATAAGAACGATAATAAAATCTCTCAAAATATCTTAGTTTGTATAAAATTTGAAAAAATATTTTCCCCTGTAGGCCGCCATTGTTGTTTACGCCGCAATAACGTCTGGGTAGTGACGTCATATGGTTGCACCGGGCTCGATCTCATACAGGATCATATAAGTCCTGGAGCGGACTTCAGTGGTTTCCCGAGGAAGTTTTGTGGGTTTGTGTTGGAAAATAGTCGGCACAGCATTTGGCTTTAGTCTCCGTTTATAATGACCCACACCTGTCAGCTCTTTCATCAGCATGGGCCGGCTAAACGCAGCAAATGCTTCTGGGGAGAAGTGGCCAGAACATAGCCGCGGCTCCATGGGAAGTTGTTTACGCCCACAAGCCATTTCCCACAACTTCCTTCTTTTCTTGTCTTTTGTGAAGCTGTGCAGACTAACATCAGTCTCCTTGTTTCCTTTGGACTGAAAAGTGCACCCAAAAGCAGCCACATGTGGCATTATTATGTTTTTTTCCCTCCTGAAACCTAGTGACTTACAGCGACTAGTAGTGAGTAAACAGCCAAATCCAGATGCTCGGCACCAAGCAACCAATCTACGTCATCAACCCAGAATGCATTGCTGCAGTAAAACAATGGCTGCGCCTGAAGGATAGAAACTGTGTTTTAAACTGTATTTTTTTTTTAAAGAAAAACCAATTTGTTATGTCTCTTAACAACAAATTCTAGTTTGAGACAAACATTTAAGCAGATTCATGACTGTTAGTCCTTACAGTCGGGGTTCCCTTTAAAACACAGCATTTTCTTGCGTTTGGATCATTCCAGCACACCAGCACAGTTAGTGCCGGCTTGTTATCAAACTATGAACAATGATAATTATCAGTCATAAAATACTATTATTCTGCTATAAATGGTGCAATTCTCTGTCTGGACAGTTTTTTAATGACCCAGGTCTCAGACTCTGAGGTGTGTGTGTTTGTCTTTGGTTTGGGAGGTTTTCTGATTTATTGACCCAAGTTTATCTTGTTTATTTTGCCGTCCTGTGTAATTAAACCCCTCGCTGGTGTGTACACTGGAGATTGACGTCATTTTCACGCAGAGCTGGGAGTCATTTACCATTCTTTAAGTAAATTTATGTGCATAAAAAGCTGTTTTTGATCATTAATCCAAATTCCCACAGACAGAAACTTAGATTCACCAACCACTGTTCTCTGCAGTGCTCCTTTTTCCACGCTCTGTGAGCACCTGTAACTGTTTACAGACAGAAAAAGGGTCTGTGGCAGTTAATATCCATCAGAAATCAGAAAATTAGTTTGTTTGTGGAATCACCTCTCTATTAACAGCAGGTATCTAAAGCCTTTGTATGAAGCTCTGCAGGCTTTTCCCTCTGAGGATGCTGTATACACCTGGCCTTTCCAAACAGCTGCAGGCTGCAGCACAGAGCGTCCTGACAGCTCACCTGTCTGTGGGATCACAGCTGACAGGAGGCTCCACAGCGCGTCGTCTCCTGCACACACAGAGGATAAATGTGACTCAACACTCGGCGCTGGAGGACATCAACAGCTCACACTGCCACAGGAACGCTGTCAGCATCCGTTAGGACCACACACACACCTCTGTCACCGTCTGTTTGAACTTTCACCATCTGGCAGAGGAGACGGGGGCCTGTCACACCACACCACCAGGTGAACCAGCAGCTTCCAATCAGCCCCACACATGGTTGCCCATGACTCCTGATTTGAGGTTTACCCATCCAGTTCATCCTCAAGAGGAGAAAAACTACTTTTCAAAGGTTTCAAATGTTCCTAGACCTCTGTCCTTCATCTCCAAATTCTCAAACTCCTGCTGGAAGTTGTATTTTCCTGTCAGTTTTTATGAACACTGTTTTAAAACAGTTGGTGGCTTAAAGACCTCATGGTTTTGCTCATTAGTTCCCACTACCTCTCATTTGTTTATTGGGGAACATTAGTGTTAATAAACAGCGTGACTATCCTTGACTGCTACGAAAAACTGATCGTGTTATTTTGGTTTTGATAGGTGTACAATAACTTCCCCCAAAATACGATAAGTGTCTGGTATGATAATTCTACATTTCCCATCTGTGTCCCATGTTGTAAATTTGCAGCTAGAGTCAGAGCAGTAGAGGGTCTATGTGGCGCTGGGTACGTAAACAAACTTTTGTCCTGCCTACTCAATTCATACTAAGTGTACAAAGCAAAGGGTGAGTACAATATATTGACTTATCAAAGCAAAATACCTCAAACAGAATTTGAAACCGAAAGAAACCGACCACAAAAGTCTAATCTTTTTACTATCAGATGTTTCTATTCCTGAAAGAACTACGCCAGCGGCACATCATCGTGAAACTTGACGTATAGCTCCGTTTTTAACATCTAATAACAAATGAAAACGAGACTTTTCAGAAACAAGAGGACTTGAACAGAAATCAGTCTTAAAATAGCTTCAAAACACCACAGAATACAGTGTAAGAAACATTTCCACAAGGTACACTTGTTTTTTAAAGTTTAACTACAATCCCATTGAAATGAATGAGAAGACAGTTTTTGACCTTTATCAAAGCCAGTTGCCAGGGGAAGCATTTTTTTTTTTTTTGGCGTGTGAAATGACGTCTGATGACTCCCCAGACTAAAGCCCAGATCCTGAGTACAGATTCCATATTCCTCACCAAACTAAACAGAAACTAAATGTTGTTTCTTGTTTTGTTCTCTTCTTGTTAACTGCTTATCCGGAGTGAGCGAGAGGCGCCCCGAGGTTGCAGCATGTTCACCCTTTTATCCAATGGAGAACAAAAAATGTCAAGTAAAATGTCATCTCTGAACCACACACACAGTCGCTGAGCTTCAGCAGCAGATAATGCAGAAGCTCAGGGAAGACAAACCCACTCCCTCTCTGTGCAGCAGCAAGAGCAAACAAAACTTTCTTCAGCAGACATCCTTTCTTTGTTGGAGTTTGTGAAAGGATTTGGGTTGTGAAAGGTCTCCATGGAGGAAAAAAAAACTTGAAATACAGAAATCTGGAGTCAGTGATGTGAAAAAGGGGGAGGAAGTTAACTCTGGTGCACAGTAAGGGGGCGAGCAGAAGAGCAGCGGAGCAGTGTTTATTTTTGATCTTTGTTACTCATGAAATTCAAGGACGCAGTGAAAGACAGAGACAAAAGGAACAGTTTCACTTCTTCTCTTGCTGTTTTCAAAGGCAGAATTTTCACTAAGATTTGTTTATTTATTTACAAACAACATCCAAACTGGTCTCCTCCTCCATGGTTCAGTGCCAGCGGCTGCACATGCTCACTGCCTCCGGTCACAGGTAATAGCAGGGCTAACAGTTGTAGCTTTTTAAAAACATCCCAGTGAGCACCTGCAGCATCGCATGGGAGAAGCTCAAGAATTGTACACCTGACTTTCTGTAGATAAATGAGGGACCCTGCAAATATTGTATAATTTTTTTCTCCGTATTATAACCAATCAGGATAGCTTCTCCCACTCGCTATCATCAACACACAAAGTCACTTGCACACCCCCAACTATGACGCAGTGCTGGCTGTATCTAGACCTGCCATGACAACAAATTTTGCTAGACGATAAATTGTCCCCGAAATTATTGCGATAAACTATAATATTGCTGTTTTGATGCCATTTTCAACTAATATAATTATACAGGTATAATAGTGCAAGTACACTCTTTTAAAGATAAATAACCTTTTATTTCTTAAGAATATTGAAAATGGGAATTATATTGTGAAAAAAAGACATTGTATATATCCAAAAGAAATAATCAAGACAACCAAAAACATTTAATAAAATTGACTGTCAGTCTCTGTTAACAAAAAATGCACTTGAATAAAAACCACACACAAACAAAAGCAATATATAAAATAGACTCTGTTGCTGATAAGAAAAAAACTCACTGCGATACAGCAAAGTGAACTTATTATCCAGTGTCTTTGGTGAATAAAAGTATTACTGAGCCCGGCAAACTGATCAAACCCATTTTTAATAATCTTACAATTAATTAATTTATTGATTATTGCGACAGGCCTAGCTGTATCCATGGAGATAAGTTGTCTTGTGGAGACGGACTGGACGTGGATCTGGTGGAAGTTTTGCCTCAAAACCTCAGGTCACATCAGAAAAAATAACGTAGAGGAAAACTAAAACAACCAGATTACGCTCGATGGTAAAGTGGAGCTTTATGTTTTGGAGCTTCGGGCGTCTGACTCATCTGCTATATTTGACGGGTTTGTCATCAAAGCACTTCAGGCGGTAATAACGTGTCCTCAACAACAAGTCTGACAACAC
The DNA here is from genome assembly GCA_008086565.1 of Thalassoma bifasciatum. Lineage (NCBI taxonomy): Eukaryota > Metazoa > Chordata > Actinopteri > Labriformes > Labridae > Thalassoma > Thalassoma bifasciatum. The sequence continues at coordinate 16,073 of RPOG01001401.1, read as the reverse complement.
AAATTAATCATGCTTTCAGTTTATAAAGTCTGTTCTCTCATCTTTAAATTCACTTCACGTCTGAGTGATGACGATGATTGACATGAGCGAGTCTCTTGGCCAAGTCTTAGTTTACACCGACTGACACGTGAGAGATTAGGGAGAGAGGATGGAGCTGAAGTTTGAAGTTAGAAGACTGGATTTAGTGTATAATTTATAAGCCCTCACAGTAAACAACAGAATAATTAAAGCATAATGATGTAAAAACAAATGCAGCACTCATAAGCTCATCAGAGACTCTTCAGGACCCAGATTTCCTTTTCACACAGTCGGTTTCCCCTTCAGGACAGCTCTAATTTAAAGTGAAGTATTCCACTTCATTACGTTTGACACGCCAACAGACTCAGCTTTTTATTATTCCTGCTTCAGGCCTTTTCGACACAGCTACAAACAGCTCGCAGGAGATTTCTGCAGCTCTTGTTTGGCTCCTCGAAGCCGTAATAAGCTCCAACTCTGCGCTCGAGGAAACAGACAGTCAAATGTGAATTATATTCCTTCAGATTCATGAAGTGCTGCAGTTTAATCCTTGACCTTTATTCTGGAAGCTGAAGCCTCTTTCTCCTCAAAAGAACCCAGAGGACGGAAGCTTTTGGCTGTTTTAATTAAGAGATTATGACTCTACCACTCTAAATACAAACATCCACTACAGACTTTTGTTTTTATGTTTGTGAGTATGAGCCTGATCTACAGACAGAAATCCCCTCCCATACATGTTTTATAACTATCTATAGAGAATCAACAGAATTAATCAATCAAACCCTGTTTGGTTCTCCTGCCATAAACAAGTTCATGTCACACAAAGAGCAGGGTTGGTTTGTTGTGTTTGATCACTTACATGTCAATGGTGTGCACAGACATCTTGAGGCAAGGATGTTAAAAAAAACCCATAAAGAAGCTAAATACAGTGCATTTTGGCTCCATAGATGGCACTTTTATATATTTTGGGTCCCAAAAGACTGATCAAGCACATGTATTGGCCCCCAAGTGGGCTCTTCAGCCCAGCTTTTGCATCCCAAGACTGTACTTTTGCACATGTTTTGGCTCATTAGTGGACACTTTCACACAGTTCTGGCCCTCAAGCACGCTCTTTGGCCAACATTTTGGCTCCCAAGAGGGGACCTTGGTACATTATTAGTCTCATAAAAGGGCACTTAAGCAAATTTTGGCTCATTGAAGGGCATTTGGCCCAGGTTTGGCTCCTAAGATTGTACTTTTTGCACATGTTTTGGCTCATTGGAGGGCACTTATGTTTATTTTGGCTCCCAGAAGGGCATTAAAAGGCACAAATTTTGGCTACCATGTGGGCTCTTTGGCCCAGGTTTTTGCTTCCAAGACTCTGCTTTTTCATATATTTTGGCTTCTAAGAGGGCACTTAAGGATATTTTGGCTCCCAGGCAGGCTCTTTGGCCCAGGTTTTGCCTCCCATAACTGTACTTTTGCACACATTTGGCTACCATGAGGGCACTTTGACCCAGTTTTGGCCCCAAAGCAGGCTCTTTGGCCTAGATTTTGGATCCTAAGCGGGTACTTTGTTACATTTTTTTCCCAAAAGAGGGCACCTAAGCATGTTTTGGCTCATCGGAGGGCATTTGGCCCAGGTTTTGGCTCCCAAGATTGTCCTTTTGCACATGTTTTGGCTCATAAGAGGGCACTTAATCATTTTTTGGCTCCCAAGTGGGCTCTTTTTCTAAGGTTTTGACGCCCATGGGGGTACATTTTTTGCCTCATTAGAGGGCACCTATGTTTATTTTGGCTCCCAAGAGGGCACTTTCGTACAAATTTTGGCTCCCAAGATTGTGCTTTTTCACATATTTTGGCTCATTAAAGGGCACTTAAGCATTCTTTTGGCTCCCAAGTGGGCACTTTGGTCCAGATTTTGGTTCCCAAGATTAAAATGGGCAGAATTGAAATATATTAATAAACCTAATTTGCCAAATTGTGGTGCAACTGTTGGTTCATACGAGATGTTCCAGCTTCGAATAAAGAAAGATAAGCATCAGAAGTGGGGGTTAAAAAGAGGATGGTTTGAAGATGAGAAGAAATAAAGCAACAGAAGCAGCAGAAAGGTGACGTGAAGGTTCTTCTGTTTACTCTCCTCCATCTTTTTCCCACTGTAGAGAAACAGATCTCTCAGAGGAATTAACTTTCCATATTTTCTTGTCTCTGTGTGTGAGAAGAAGATGAGAGATGGACTGTTTGGATTCATATAGACGTGGGTTATAAATAGAAGCGACAGGCATGGTGTGATGTGTTAAGTTAAACAAGCCCCGGGAAATAGAGGTTCTCGTCTCTGCTGCTGTCGTTCATCACGCTGTTCGTGCTGTGAGCTGCTTGACTTCTCATGAAATGTTTTCACTCTTATCTTTCATTAGGAAATGATGTTTTTCTTTTTCTTTGCTTGAAAACTACTTCAATAAACCTTTTTTGAATTATTCATATACCCGTCTTTAGTCCTGGTTTCATTATTACTGCTCTGTAAAGGAGGCGTGATTCTGCGTGATGTGATGATGTCACTATGAGGAGGAACAGTTCACACACTGAGTTTCAGACGTCCTCTTTCTGGTCGACCCCTCAGCACTGATTATAGCACAGCTCTCCTGCAGTGTTTAAAAACCTCAGCTTTGTCCTGTTATAGATTAAAGTCGTTGAGTTTTAGGGTTTTAGAGGCGGGGAGCTGTCCCAGTCATGAGTGATTGGATATTCCAGTCTCACCTGCTGCGTCACCCTGCAGGCTTTGAGAAAAGATTCAGATTATAAATCATGACAAATACACCTGCATGCGACGAGAAAGAGAGCAGTGATGGAGAGACTTTACTCTGAAATAAACTGAGGTGTTGTTTATGATGTGGATATAAAACAGAAGGTGACCTCATCTGGAGTTTACGACGAGGATGAAGTTTTGTGCTTCACAGTAACGAAACAAATCTTTTGAGTTTCACCCGAATACTGTTGTTGTGTAAACAGGGTCTAAGTGTTTACATCCTGCTAAAAAAATAACTTACTGGAGGATTGAAAAGTTTTGAGTGTAGTTAAACTATCCATTCTTTTATTTGTAAGTAATTTGGTTGTTGATGATAAGCTGGACGTAATTTTGGTCACAATAACAGCAAGCTCAAATTTTCATACCGTGACAACCCTAAATGAAATGAAGGGTTGTGGTCAGTTGTGTCAGTTTAAGAAAATGTTTAAGAACTCAGTTCTCCAAATGTATCAAATTAGTTAATTTTATTTCTGAGATGTTTCCTTGTCAGTCTTGAGGAAGGGAAGAATAATTTGTCAGGTTTTTCTTTTATTAAGGTCTGTATAGTCTGTAATATTCGTTCATAGATTGGTGTTGGACGAACCATCGTGTTAGGTATTGTTAATTTTTGAGAAAGGGGGCTGGTAAAATAAGAGTTCTTCTTCACCCTGCTCCTTTCCATACATTGGATACATTGTGAAAGTTTGTATTTTGTTTCCCTTTTTTTGTTGTGTTTACCACGTATGGAACAAATAAACGAAATGAATGAAAATTACACACATTTGAAAATGAATCTGCTGTATTTCCTGAGGTAGAGCAGCTCCCACCCAGTGTTGACGTCACTTAATTGTATTTTACTCTATTGGTGTGTGGAAAACTGTCCCTGAAATTCTAGTTATTAAAGGAATAATTTAAAGTGTGGAGCTATGTAAATTAGCTCCACACTTTTTTTGTTGATGTGTTTTGCTATTTCAGTCTTTCTCATTTGATTTGGTAGCTGCAGAAACTAAAAGTGTTTGTATTCTGCTAGAAAAAAATAGTTTGCAAGAAGGATTGAGTAGTTTTGAGTGCAAATGAATTATCCGTTCATGCATTTATAAAAAAATTATTGCACTTAATTGAAGAAAAAAAACTTAAAGTGTTTTCTGAGGTAAAGCAGCTCTCACCCAGTGTTGACGTCACTTACATGCATTTCACTCTCAGTCCTTGTATCTCCAAACAAAGACGTCTATATCCAGCTGTAGCTCAGTGGGTATCATTTCCTGCCTGTGTTCTGTTATTTTCAGGTGACGCTTCTTTGAATTAACCTGCACATGTGTCTCCACCCGTGAGACGACAACTCTGTAATTAATGACGCTGTAGAAAATAGCTGCGAGGGAAAAGTTTGTCTCTGAGTTATTTTCCGTACAGGTGTGTTGACAAGACTCTCTGAGGATTCAACTGAAGGGGTGTAAATAATTTCACAATACATCAAAACATCAAGCGCTTAGGCAAGCAACGCGCATGTGTGACTGTGACACATTACATCCAGGAGAAGATAAAGACGAACTCGTGGGAGGTTTTGTGTGTGTGTGTGTGGTTATATTCTGTGTGTATTTAAACCGTGTCAAAGATAATTTCTGAATTGGGCGTAAAAATAATAATTGCAAACGGAGCACAGCGAGCAAACTCGTGGATATGTGCGTGTGTGTCACTGTGCGTCCATGTCTTAACATGTATGTGTTCTTCATGCTGTGCATACGTTAATGCTCCACATGGTTCCTCATTAAGGGTCTTATGGATGTCCTACTTACAGAGTCCTCTCTGCAAAAGGGAACACTGAGCTCTGATCACTCAGTTTGTAGCTCCGGGGAATTTTAACTGAGCTGAAAGTGACATAAAGTTCCTAACTTCATGACTTATACTGATTAAAAAAGCAAATTTAAAGTTTTCTATTTGACAACTTTAAATGAAATAAACAGCCATGGATGAAAGTATTGGCACTTTTGGAATTTTTCCAGAAAATACACCATTTCTTCCAGAAATTGGTGCAATTACAAATGTTTTTGGTAGAAATGTGTTTTTTTCCTTGATGTGCATCGGAAACATAGACTGTATATAGAATGGACAGCGTGGCTCCGCCTGTCAACGTTCTACGATTTTGAAGCCAAAAAATCCCGTTTCTCGAGCCGCCATCATTTCTTCTTCTTCAGAAGGTTTAGTCTCCTTTTGGCTCTTTCCCGAAGTTTCTTGTATCCCCCATAAAAACTACTCACGAACGGCAGCTGTCAACCATCCTACTTACTAACTTATAACTCGGTTTTCAACGTCCAATAACTAACGAAAAACCAACTCCTCAGTAAATAAAGGCTTGAACACATTGCAGCCAAATGACATCTTCATACTACCTTAGCGTAAGGATGAGAGAAACGTTTCTACCAGGTATAGTAATTTTTCAAAGTTTTTCCGGCTCATATCTGGAATACATGGGGAGGCGGGGCTTATGACCTATACTGCAGCCAGACACCAGGGGGCGGGGCATCTGCTGGAAGCTTCAGTTTGAGCCGAATGTCATTATGTCCACTGATTATACAGTCTATGGTTGGAAAAACACAAAAAAACTACAGAAAAAAGCTAAAACTGACACAATTTTACACAGAACACAAAATTGGGCCAGACAAAGTTGTTGACCCCTTATTAGTTGCGCAGGCACATGGTGTAGCCTATACTTTCTATTTTAACTGTGAGACAAAAGCGCTCAGGGCATTTATCAGAGCATCTGGTCATTCCAAAATAAAACAGATGCAGATAGCATCTAACCAGAAGTGCACAGCAGTGAATAAATAACTATGTGCAATATAAACATACTATCATATGAACAGTTTATGTAGAAACAGGTTATTGACTATGGTACAATAACCTGTTGTACCATAGTCCTAAGGTCCAGAGACCTTCCTGGAAAAAACCTATCCAACAAATTTGAATTGTGCATGCATACAAGCCCATTATCATGCCTATCATAAAGCCAGCGACAAACAGGACAAATATTGGTTCCTAAATCTTAGGTTTGTCTTCACAATCATATATCTCCAAATGATTCATTCAGTCCTTCTTAAATTTTTGTTCTCTCCTCATAAATGATAAAGCATGAGCACAACCTCTGTCATCTTTGAAACGGCACCAACAGGTATAGTGATCCTGCCGTTAGTGCCTGTAATGGTGCATTAAATTAAACGCTTCTTTGGGGCTTTAACCTGGTTCACCACTATTGGAAAGTCTATTTTCATCACTCCATGCTGATGTTTTTGCATCTTGACATGACATTGGTAAGGGTTTTGCTCTAATTAGGTATCTGGTTGTTGCTGTCGAGTGTCCTATAATTAATGTAGGTTTCAGGCTTTTATTTGCAGGCTGTATATAGATTTACATTTTAGAAATTAGAAATTAATTCAGCTGCCTGACTCTGAATATGCTTATCATTTTTCAGTGTATTGTTGAATGTTCAGTTCATATTTTTCCACCCAAACAGTGGATGTTTCATTCATACGTCGTCTGCAGCAGCTGATAATGAATGAAGCTGAAGCACACGACTGTTTTCATACATGTGTCTGCAATTAACCTCACTCCATTGCCTCAAAGCAGTACATGCACTGGAGCTCATTATGGCTCTGTCTTGTTTCAGTAAAACTCTGTGCATGTTAATGTCCTTGGAAATGTAAAGAACTGAATTTATATTCATTAAGTCCCCATGCAGCCTACGGAGAGAAAGAAAATCAGCAGCAGATGAGCTTTAATATGAAAGTTTTTTCTCCAAAAAGGTGGCTGTTTTCGTCTCTGTTTCTTGATTTTTGAAATGTAACAAATTGCTGCGCTTGGCGTGAATAATGTGTAAGAAAACATTTTGTTCACTGCCCATCCAAGCTTGATAAAATGCTTCTTGTTTCTTCTCCCACTGCTGCTGCTGTGATGGAAAAGAGTTGTGTAACAGCTGCCCATAAGCGCATTTCCCCAGAGTTGGGCTGTTACGTAAAGTTTCAGTTTGGAGCTCATTTATGTTTTAGGAAACATTCATCAGCCTGAAATAAACACGGGGAGAACAACAAACAGCCAGAAGACAAACACCAAGAAAATAAATTCATACCATGCAAAATTAAAACTGTTTTGTCTGAAGTCAGCTGAGAGAAATGAAGCAGAAAAAAATCTGCTGGATGTGTCGTAGTTGCAAAACTCATCTAGAAAAATATGAAACAAAAACGTCATTGAACTTCAGGAAGAAACCTTGCTCACCCATGCTCGATTTCAGAGCTCATAACTGTAGAAACACAAAGTCAAAATTCATCAGTATCACCTCATTTGAAAGATTAAAGTCTTTAGTTGTAGAAAATGTCAGGTTTTCCACATCAGGATAAATGCAGCTGAAACAGTATTTTTTTTCTCTTCATTTAAAAAAAAAAAAAAACAATCTTTAAGCATCATTAAGTTCAAAATGCTTCATGTCAGATATAAGACATCCACCACATCACTTCTACACCTTGTCATCTACATCTGGGTGAAATTTGAGCTTTCTAGGTAAAACCTTGTAGGAGTTAGAGAGTTTTTAGTTTCAGGTGTCAAACACCAGCAGATGTGTTTCCATTTATCACAGTCTAGTCAGGTGACTTAACGCGAACAAAACCAGCTTTATCAATGCTCAGTGTCCTCTTTGTAGTCAACTTTGTTCTCTCTGTGAAAGGTTCGCTAAAAATCGTTAAATTATAGCTCCCGGTCATGGATTGTACTGCTTCTGAATGATTACACGCAGCACAAAAAGAAAAAATAAGATTTTTCTGTAGTCAAACTTGTTACAGCAGGCTTCATGCGAACAGTATGCGGCTGTTGGTTACTGTGCAAGTGATTGACTGGGCTGATAAACAGGATTTATGCAGCGTGAGCTAATGGTAATAGCCTGTCAAGCAGAGAGCACAGCCTGTATAAATCAGGCTCCCCTGGCATCAAATCTCTGTGCATTGAGATGGAGACACTTTTGTCTTGTAGCCAGAAGTCTAAAGAAATTAAATATACCAAGTTTTGTCAGATTGACATTGAGGAGGAAATGCTCTAAGACTGTGAAGCTGCTGTTATTGATGAGAACGGACACGACAGACAGACAAACAACGGACTTTACAGGAGAAATTTCACCACTTGGAATAATTTGATGAAACAACACTTTTGATATGTTTGAACTCTGGATTCCTCCGGTGGAAAGGAGAGTGAATATTTGAGGTGGGGGCTACGGATGAGACTTCAGGACCCCAAAAAAGGTACGATATCCCAGATGTTGTGATTGCCCATAGACTGTTTAAAACATGGACGTAGTCTCCGTGACGTCACCCGTCTGTCACAGCAGCTTGCGCGGCCATATTGGAATTGTGATGAGTGACAAGTGCCCAAACTCACAGCCATTGGGCGCCTGTCAGTCACGTGATCTGAGCTGTGGCTCTGATTGGGTAAGCTCTCGATCTTAACATCTTCCAAACGGCCGAGTTAGAAAAAAAATCACCCCCCTCACAGTGTGAGCCGTTAGCGAAATTAGTGATGCAGACGGGCGACAGAGTTTGTACCAGGCTTTAAATACGCTAATTTCAGCTCTGAAAACGGGCTTTTTTGGCTTGGTGTCTACGTGACTTCCGGTACTTCCAGAGCCAGCCTCAAGGGGTCACTGGAGGAACAGCAGCTTTATAGCACTTCGGTGTTGTCTCATTTTTCCAGACCGGAGGTTGCTGCTTGTGATTGCCATGTGAGTGATTCTTTTTCTTTTTACGTTTTGTTGGTGAAGAAAATTGTTAAACTTGAAATGTGAAGAATCTAAGCTTTAGATAAAGGTGTTACTGTTTATACTTTGATGACGTCAGAGGAATAGCAAACGGACAGTGGGAACTAAGAGCTTAATCTTTCAAATGAGGTGTCACTGATGAATTTTGACCTTATGGTTCTACAGTTATAAGCTCTGAAACGTAGCATGGTAAATTAGCCAGAATTGGGTGGAAACTAAGGGTTAAAACAGAGGTACCTTGTTACAGGTTGTAAAACTTTTCTCTCCTGTGTGACTTATTCATGGGAGTGGAGTCTGGGTTATCTACCTGAAGGGAACCAGTTGTTAAGAGAAACCGATTTTTTGGAAGCACTTTGTGAGAGTTCATCTCCCTGCAGCTTCCTCATCCATCACCCTGCCCTGTTAACAGTGTTCCTTTCAGAGATTACATCGTTTAAATCCTCGTGTTCTGCAGAAACAAACTCCCCGAGCACCTCCTGAACGCTTCTTCACTGACGGCAGATCAGATAGCGAGTGCTCCGGTGGCGTTGTTGTTGTTGTCTTATCGGAGATTTAGCCTCACACCTTTCTGCTGCTGCTCTGTTGACATCCAAACATCTCAGAGCACCCACAGAGGAGTCAGTGTTTTCTTTCATTTACAGGGAATCACAACACTTTGAAGAAAACATTAATTAGAAAACTGAACTAGACAAAAACAGAGTTAGAGCAAACGGACTGAAACCACAACAGTTTTTAATCCTGGATGTGGCGGCGAGCTTTCATTTTCTGTGCTGTGAAAGTTAATACAACACTTTTTCTTGATGGTGTCAGGTCGGCTGCCTCTGTCTATTTATGAACTGTTTCTTTATACCTTGACTTTAGGCTCAGCTTGTTCAGAGGAAACAAAAACATATATATTAAAGTCATAAGTGCAGCAGCAGCAAACTTTGATTGATGTCTCTGTGAGCGCAGAAAATAAATGGATCTAATCTGAGAGCGTTGCCCCAGCCTCGCTACGTTTCCTCCCACGCTTCAACAAAACTCTGCGCTCGGTGTCTGATACGTTATTTGTTTTGTCTCTGATGCAACAGGAAGTATCAGAGTCATCAGGGACACAGACAGCATCACTGACAGCTTTTCCCACATCTGTGGGGCCAGCAGCAATTCACAAAATCTAATTATCTATGTGGGACTAAAACTTTGGAAATGCTCCCGAAAACAATTTATTTGCCAACACAAACAGTCTCGTAAACCCAATTTTCTCACAGAAATAAATACTTATTGTTACAGTGGAAACTTTCCGGCTTTTGTAGCATGACTCAGCGATAAATATATATTTAACCAATACATGTCAGACTCTTATGCTGCTGAATTACATTAAGCTGTTTAATCAAAGTGATATCTTAAATGCTAATATACATTAATTGCCGTTATCCATAAATATTCAGATCTACTGTTTTACAACAAAGTAGTAAAAAAATTAAAGCACATGATTGTTTTCTGATTGAAAAAAAAAAAAGTTTTTACTTTCATTTATGAACAGAAACAGTAGTTTTAAAGGTTGTGTGTTATTTTGATTCATTTTGACAAACTGCTTTTCCATGTAAAAAGACTCAGTATTAATATGGATGATACTGGCTCTGTATTTACATTGTATCAGATTGATACCAAATTTTGCAGCATTGCACACGACTAGATTCCAGAGCTTTTACAGCCAACCTCAAGTGGACACTCAAGGAACTGCAGTTTTAAGCACATATGCACAAGCTTCCTAGTTTAAGACCAAAGGTAGCTACTTGGTTTTTAACTTATGAGTTTAGTGTCTTTCAACACTGGCTGTTCTGCAATGTTTTGTCATTTTGCACTCTGTTATATGATGTAAACAAAACGAAAGTGGTTGTATTTGTTTCCGTACATCAGCAAAGAATAAGTGCGGCTTCAAACAAAAATCCTCTGCCGGACTTTAAAGGATCATATCAGAAATTCATGGTTGAAATGGAGAATTAACCGTTTAGGTTTAAGTGCACGGCACATTATCGATGTCATACCTGACCTTGACCTTACAAAGCCCCTCCACCTTCTTCTCACCCTGCTGTGACCAATCACAGGGCAGAACACTCACCAGTAGAGTGAGAAGAGTGAGAGCGAGGGAGGCAGATAAAGTGGTTAAAGGTTAATCACCGTAAGCAGAGAGAAATGAGTCAAAACGATGTAAATGAGTTTCATGATTGAAAACGAGGGATTAAGCTGAGCTCCAGGTGAAACACTTCAACATCATCTTCATCATCTGTATCATAGCAACGCTCGGCCTCATTCATTAATAAATGTGTAGAAGTGTTCTTACTCTCGGCACAAAATAAGAAAATTTGCAAAATCACTATCACAAATACTACTACTACTACTAAATACTGCTACTCACAAATACTAAAATGTTTTAAGTCATAAGAAGGAGCAAATTATTTTACATCTTCATTCAGTTTGCACAAATTTATGACACTGTTTGTCAGAGCACACTGTTAAAAAAGGGAATTCACGAGTGGTCGAAGTAATTTTTAAAATAAATTATACTCAATTTATTAAATTAAGGTTTCCAATGTATTTTTCTGTATCATATCACCTCAAAATTCTGTGCGACCACCTTGATGTAATGTTTTGATTGTCACATTGTGATGCACGGTCGCTGTTTTCTGAAAATACAGAGGCAGTTTTCTGGTATTCAGCTTCAGAGAGCTATGATTCAATTCAAAAATATGGAAGTTTTAAGGTAGCCTGTCAGGTCAAAAGGGAGCAGCACTGAAAAAAGGAAATAGATGGACCAACTTAATTTAATTGTTTCCATTGATAACACCTAAAGGAATTGAGTTCTTTGAAATTACATTAATACACCCTATGAACACAATTTATTAAGTCAAATCTACTCAGTTATTCAACTTTTTCTAATTAAAATTTTGCATTAACCCAACTCAGAACTGAAAATTTAATTATTGAGCACAGTTGACTTAATGAAGTGTGTTAATTTAACTTACTAACATGATTTGAAAGAATTTAATTCATTCAGGTGTTGCCAGTTAAAACAATTTGATTATGTTGGTCCAACTATTTCCTTTGTTCAGTGCAGTGACGATTTATAAAACATAAAAAAGTGACATTCTGATGTGTACATGACTATATTTTGACGTTAACTTAATATTTAATTTAAGATTCAATATTATAAGCATGATGAGGGTGAAAAGGTGTCAGTTTCATTTGATAAATTTAGCTAATGCACAGTTTTTGTTAATGAATTCTATTTAAGGCCTCTATTCTTTTACTGAAAGTGTTTTTTTATTTTAATACTTTTAATTAAAAGAGTCAGTGTTTGTAGTTTTTTAGACGGTTAATCATTCATCAATTGTGCATATGCATTTTGTGAGGAGGTTCTATATTCTTTTGCAAAGTACGAAGAAATTTTGGTTTGAAAATATTGATGAATGACAGATTTGTGTGTTTTTTATTTGTCAATTAATTTATGTGTACGCACTGTTTGTGAATGAAGCCAATTGTGTTTTTTCTTCATTTATCCAGTTTTCTAATCTCTGACCTGCAGCTGCTGAAAACTAAGATCTGAAAGGTTTTAGTTTTCCTCCTTGTGTTAGTTTCATCTTTAAAACCTGCAGCTGCTGAAGCCGTTATAGAAACACTCAGGAGGTTAATAAATGAACGTCTGTTCCCTCTCAGCTGGATGCAGAAATGTTCCCGCCACGCTTTAGATTTCCCACACTAAGAAATAAAACAAAGTGAGTAATTGTCGAGCTGTTAATGACGCACGTCTCATGCAGAGCAGGACCCACAAAGACATTAAAACGCTTACGCCTTCCCACACATCAGCTGGAGTAGACTTCAAGACCAAACGATTTTCTTTCAGTCGCATTAATTCAGTTAAATCACAATGATTCAGAGTTAATACCTGATGGGTTGAGATGTTAACGACGCTGCACCTGTCAATTATCCTGCAGGAAGAGAGATTTCCTGTTGAAGCGCTGAGAGATGAGAGCGGAGCTGCAGATGCTCCGATACGCCAGATGAAAGCGATGACTCTTCTGTTATCTCCTCTGACAGCTGGAGATGAGTCAGAAACTCTCATTGGCTGATACGGAGGAGGGTTAAGAGGCTCCTGACCTGCAGGTGTCTCCTCCTGTGTTCTTTTCTTTCCGGTCTGAAGAGCTGCACCCACAGTGTTATGGAGCTGCGTACTTCAAACGCGTTTTAGTGTGTTGTGTTTGACAGTGAATGACAAATCAGGAAGAAGAATACAAAATCAACGAGCTCCCTCTCTGGATGCAGAAACAGCATTTTTCAGCACTTTCCTTTTTTCATGAGAACAAAACATAGTAATGACCGAGGCTCTTTCCTAGCATGAGGGATAAATTTGGATGTTTGCATCAGCAGTTTTTCTCAATGAAAAAAATGAGCATGAGGCAAGTAAGGGAAAGGTGAGGAACTACTGTAGAGTAGTGAGCATAGACTGTATAATGAGTGGACGTAACGACGTTCGGCTCAAACTGAAGCCTCCAGCAGATGCCCCGCCCCCTGGTGTCTGGCTGCAGTATAGGTCATAAGCCCCGCCTCCCCATGTATTCCAGATATGAGCCGGGAAAACTTTAAAAAATTACGATATCTCGTAGAAACCTTTCTCTCATCTTTACGCTAAGGTAGTATGACGATGTCATCTGGCTGCATGGTGTTCAGGTGTTTTTTTTCTGAGAAGTTAGTATCTCATTAGTTATTGGACGTTAAAAACCGCGATATAAGTTTCATTTTACGATAGTTGACAGCTGCCGTTGGTGAGTAGTTTTTATCGGGGATATAAGAAACTTCGGGAAAGAGCCAAAAGGAGACTAAACCTTCTGAAGAAGAAGAAATAAATATTTTTATTTCTCTTTTTTACTCTGCTCCACCGGAAATTCTCTACTGCGCAGACTCTGGCTGCACAATGGTGGCTAGAGAAACGGTTTTTTTTGGCTTCGGAAACATAGAACGGTGACAGGCCGAAGCACGATGTCCATTCTATATACAGTCATTGGTAGTGAGTAAGTGCGTGGAGCAAGAATGGAGTGATCATCGAGCAAGCCTGGAGCAATCTGGGAGCTATGGTGGAGCAAGAGTGGAGCCAGCATGGAGCCAGCGCGGTGTGATCATCAGGCAAATTTGGAGCAAGTGCGGAGCAAGTATGGAGTAACCATGGAACAAGAATGGAGTTATCATCAAGCAAGCATGGAGCGAGTACAGAGCAAACGTTGAGCAATCTTTGAACAAGCGTGGAGCAAGTATGGAGCAAGAGTGGAGTTATCATTGAGCAAGTGTGGAGTGATCATTGAGAAAGCATGGAGCAGCAAGTGTGTGGAGAGACGGGGGCTGGAGGGGAGCATGTGTGAAGCAAGAAAGGAAAGGGTGAGGGGCAAGTGTGGAACTAGTGTGCAACTAGTGTGTAGTGAGCATGGAGCATGTGGTGAGTGAATATGTGGAGCAAGTGTGTGAAGTCAGTGTGGAGTGAGAGTGTGGAACGAGAGCGTGGAGGCGTAAAACTATGATGGAGCCAGTGGTGTCCGAATGTGTGGAGTAAGGGTGGAGCGTGATGTGATGTGAGCGGTGAGCGAGTGTGAAGGAAATGAGGAGCGAGTGTTGAGTGACTTTGTGGAAGAAAGTGTGGAGTGAGTTGGTGTTGAGTTAGTGCAAGGGGGGAGTGTGGGGAGCAATTGTGTGTGTGTGGAGTTCACTCTTTGTCAGTCTGTGTGTGTGTGTGTGTGTGTGTGTGTGTGTGTGTGTGTGTGTGTGTCTTCAGTAGAGAGGACTCAGTAAACATACTAAGTGTTGACCCTCAGAGATGTGAGATTACAGATGGTGGGAACTTTCTTCCGCTGAAGGTCTGATGGGGGTTTGAATTATTCTCTGTGGACATGAAGAGTTTATTTCCTCCACAGACTGACAGTAATTAACTGTCTGTGTGTGTTTGTGTGCGTGTGTGTGTGAGAGAGAGTTGATCATACAGGATGTGACCAAAGACAGTTTTATTTTTTGTCTCGGCAGACGTGAAGCAGAAAGGTTTTCACAGCGGGTTCGTCCTAAGTGAACCCAAGAAGAGTTCATCCACAGCACTTATCTCTCTGCAGAAGTGTCATTACAGTCTCTGTGATGACACTTCTGAGAAACTAGACCTTTGGTACAGACAACAAATTTCCAGCGTTCATGCAGGTGGAGTGGCTCTGTCCCTTTGGTAATCAATTTCTTTTACAGCACCCATCTCGGGCGCATTAGAGCAAAGATGTGAGCGTCCTGGAAGCGAAAGAAAAGAAATTGAGAAAGATCAGGGTGGAGGGTTCACCTACACACCATATGACAATGTTTGGTTCACAATGTTTCCAATTCTTATTTATATATTTTACGCCAAATTGTCGAATTGGGTGTCCCACAGGGCTTCATCCGAGGGCCACTTTTTATTCTATTTCACATTTTCATGAAAAATCCACAACAAATCTGGCACTAAATCCGATGCTGTTATTTACCTGAGAGGTCTGACATTTAAGCAACACTTGTAGTGTGTGGGTTTGTCAATAACATAATGCAAGGTAGTGTTTTTAGCTAAATACCAGCTCATCTCAGAGTTATGGCTTTTGAATGCCAGGTAGACCCAAACACAGCAGAGGCTAATGAGAGTGACTACAGCTCTGCAGGTATTTACAAAAACAACAAAAATGACCTGATTATAGTCACTAAATCATGTCTTGGTACATCAAGCAGCTGTTGAGGTAATTTATCTGTTGAAACACACCCATCATTCATAATGATTGCTTGGTTACTTATAAAACATTGAACCTGTTTCCTGTGGAATACTTCACCTTTGACTCAGGTGCTCCTGTGGATGTTGCTCCTTTGTTAATATTTTATGCTGATGACCCCACATTGTATAAACTTTCCTGTCGAAAGTCTCAAAGGTAATCCTGACATCAAGGTCTTCTCTGAAAAATACAGTGAATAATTTAAGTGCCAACAATTTCATGAATTTATCATCAAAGTGCGTTTCATCTGTGATTCTCCAGGTGGACGACAGCACCCGTTTCCAATTCCAATGAAGTTGGGACAATGTGTAGAATGTAAATGTAAAAAGCTTGGACAGGTTCATGTTTCCCACCATGTTTCATCACCTTTCCTTGAACAACACTCAATAAGTGTTTGTGAACTGAGGACACAAATCGTTGAAGCTTTGGAGCTGGAATTCTTTCACATTCTCCCTGATCTACAACTTCAGTTGATCAACAGTCCGGGGTCTCTGTTGTTGTATTTTGTTTTTCATAATGTTCCACACATTTTCAATGGGAGACAGGTCTGGACTGCAGGCAGGTCAGTCTAGTAGCTGCACTCTTCTACTACGGAGCCACGCTGTTGTAACAGGAGCAGAATGTGTCTTGGTTTCATTGTCTTGCTGAAATAATCAGGGACGTCCCTGAAAAAGACAAAGTGTCTTGGATGGCAGCAGATGTTGCTCCA